>JABUQX010089325.1:0-7500 GCA_015478945.1 Trachelipus rathkii | reverse complement strand
TACAATTATTCATATATTATTGATTATTTATTAAATAGTTGATTATTAAATTATGAATATTCTAACTATTAGTATTTTATATTATTATTATTATTATTATCTTTATCTTTATCTTGTATCTTTATCTCTTATCTTTTGAATTCCTTAAATATCTTTATCATTATCATTATCATTATCATTATTAATCATTAAATCGATTATCATATCAATTTTACTCCATTATCCTTATGATTATTATTGATTATTATTATGTTTATTATATTGATTATTATTATTAATTATTATTATATATTACATTATCTATATTATTATTATGAATTATTATGAATTATTATGATATTATGATATTATGTATTATTATTATTGATTATTATTATTATATTATTTATTATGTATTTATTATATATTATTAATAATTATATATTATATTCATGTATATTAACTGGATATTATTATAACATTATAACTATTATATATTATTATTATTATATAGTTACTGGGGAACAAAATTTTTAGTGACTTGTATATAAGACTAGTTTTTTTATGTATTTATTTGCGCTGAATGCAAAAATTATATCGGTGTTTATCTATAAGTTCCAGTTTTCCCACCATTCACCATGAAAACTAAATAGAAAATATATGTTTTATTACCATTTCATAAATTAAAAAACTGCTATATCTTTTATTATTGCCCATATCAATATGAAATTTTTCACAGCATATATATATTTGATAGATTACACATATTTTATTTTAGCAATCTGTTTGTATATCTAACTGTTTTGCCTCTGTTCACGGGAAAAATCTTTTCTTTTTTTTTTTTTTTTTTTTTTTTTTTTTGCAATTTTTCCATGTTTACATCTAAATATTGTCAATACTGGACGTGACAGACAAACACCACTACAATTTTTTAATTCAGCGCAACAAAATACATAAGAAGAGAGTATCGATCGTAGATAACAGAAAAAAACGAAAATTGTTCCCCGTGATATTCGAAGTGCAGATTCCATTCAGTCAGTGGGAGAGAAATAGAGATGGGCCGAGTCGATAGAAGATAATGGGATTTAGCGATTGAAAACTAAAAATATCTTCTCAACTAACCTACTGCGGTTTTATGAATGCTGGGGAGACTCCGCTCCCTGCCGGGTTCCCCGTATATCCTCCCCCTCTCTATATAAATCGTTTTACTGCCAGACGTACGAAGAACCCTCGAAATTCAAACTAATGATTCAAACATGTGGAGAGTTGAATTTAAAACATCAAGTACTATTTTTTCAGACTTTGGGCATATTATTTTTTTTTCATTCTAGTATAGCCAATTATTTCGAATTAAGGCCCAACGTCACACGTGCCACAACTTTAGCAATCACAATTCTGTTATTTAAGCGTGGAAGGGTTCACGGAATTTATTTGGAATACATTTCGAGAACGCATAACTTGTACGAAAGAACCCCAAGTGAAGTCGGTTTCGACTCGGTGCTGACGTCGCAAATTGATTAGTAAAGCGCAACTCGAATGTGCAGACGTCAGACCACAAGGCTGAAAACAAGTACCTTAGGTCTATAAGTGTGGTGTGGCTATCTTCCGATGTGTTCAATAATCGAATTTCTCGAAAAAGACCACAAAAATGTAAATATGGACTGTGTAGTTGGTCCACAGACTAGCACAGACCACAAATTTAACTAGAAATTGTGGGTCATGAGAGTTAAGCCTAAATTTTTTAACAATGAGAAACGTACCAACGAAGATTTTTTGATTTCCTTTGACTTAAAATATAATGCAATTCTGGTACTGAAACTATTAGAATTTGCAGAGATGAAATTTGGTCCATTTGCTAACTAGCTGATCTTCAACTCATTGTATTTCCCGTTTAACTTGTTCTAAGATTTTATACATGCTTGTCTCTAATTTACATAACACTCTCTAATATATTGAGATCTCGCGGCTATAATAAAATTGTTCAATTTTATTGTAATTAAAATATTTTTTTTATTTTGTATGATAGAAATACAAAAAGCTATAAAAAAACATTTGTTTTATCATATTTAATAACAATAACACAGTTATGTATCTTGACAACTTAAATAAACTTATTTAGTAAGTTGTTTGAATAATTTGAGTTGAACAAACAGTGTTGCAGTTGTGTGACACGTACGCTCACGTACGGAATAATTATCACTACTGCCTCACGGGCAGAAGCCCTATTTCAGGGAGGGGTGTTAAAATTCAAGCTGAAAAATATATCACACTACAACAAATTAACGCAGATGAGCACAGACGCGGGCTTTAACAGTGAGGAGATTTAATGAGTAGGGAAACACCAGAAGATGGACAGATGGATTCCACAGAAACAGATAGTTTCGAACAACAGTTGATGGCGGTGGCAAGAAAGAAGGAGATAGACCGACAGCGAACTAGTCTTGGAGTTGCTGCTATCAACCAACAAAACTCATGTGCCGCGACACAAGTCACCCGCTCTGTCCTTTACGAGGGCGTCTTAAAGGTTGTGGCACGCGAGTGGAGTGGAAAGTTCCATCGAGCACTTGCCGCTACTCTAGGTACCTATAGAAAAGAGATAAAGCACCAACATCGCGCCGCCAAAGATTAGAGGTTCAAGTGAAACTAGAAAGAAACAGGACAGTGAATAAGTCTTATTTGCCTTACTGATCGGACCTATTCAAAAAGACCGGCGTCTGGAAACCTGAGCGCACCCCAGGAATATGAGAAGCATACTCCAATTAAAAGCTTCAGATAGCTTTGATATGTGTGTGCTAAAGTAACGTTTCAATCCAAAAAAAAGCTCTCGCACAGTCTAAATCAGAACTTCCAGCGTTCTTTGATGCCGCATTTGCATCACCGTTTGTGATGTGGAGGTTTCCAAGACAAGATTTTTTTTTGTTCTTTCTTGCTTAAGGCCTCTGAAGGATGTTAATATGAGACATTGAATGGTCGACAGGAGAGGACGAAAGAAGATTGGAGAACCGTCGAAAGAGATAAATAGGAAAGTTAGAAGGTGTTCTAGAGAGGGAGAAGATTTGTAGAAGTTGAAGTTTTAAAGAATTGAATTCTCAACGCAAGGGGTTCAGACGACACCACCCGGAAATTCTATTCCAGGTCAGCGAGAATAGAATCGGAAAGATTAAGGAGAGAGGCAATTCTAGAATTAAAAGAAGGAGCAGAATTGAAATGGTGAAGAATGAAGGTCGAGTCATCGGCATATGATGGTGATAGAGTTTAGATGTGCAGGTGAGCAAGATTCATTAATTAAAAAAGTAGGAATAAAGTAGGACATAAGACAGAACCCTGAGGAACACCACTATTGGAAGAAAAGAAGAAGAAGTCGGCCCATCAACAACAGCGATTATTGGAGCGATTTGAAAGAAAAAACTAGACATAGTAAAGCAAAGAAAGAAAGGAGGGAAAACCCAAAGGGAGGGGAGCTTGGAGACAGCAGTACGCGTGCCATACCGTCAACATGATACTTTGGATATGTCAAGGCGCCACCACGCAAGGTCTTCCGTAGTTCCTAAGGGGCGGAAAACCAATAAATCAGTAAGATAGGAAAGTTTATCGCCAGTAGACCTCGAGCGCGAAAGCCCGTACTGGCGATCGGAAAAGAAGTGAATGAGATTCCAGAGGATCTAAGAAGTGTGAGAGTTAAGAGGCGTTTCAAAGATCTTAGATTAGGAGTACAAGTAAGAGCTTGTGGCAAGATAGTTAGAAAGGATTCAGGAGCGGCTTCCTTTTTTTCGAAACCAGTGGTTGGACATGTGCGTGCTTCAACATGAGGGAAAGTGTTAGTATTGCAGACATAGAGCAATATAGACTGAACGAGGGGCGGCGATAGCACGGAAGCACACTCGCCTTCAAACTCGGGAGGATGCCATCCGGGCCACCCGCCTTCCTAACTTTCACAGATTTCAGGAGCCCATGCACCGTTCGAATGTAATCACAGGCAAAGCATAGGACAGACATCTGAGAGGAGAAGGAGGAGTGGGAGGAGGAATGCCAGAGTTCAGGGTTGAGTTATAGGAAAATAGGAGGCCGAAGAATGGCCTGTTTCCAGTTGGACGAATTGGCAACAGAACCGTCAGAGCGAATTAAGGGAGGAAAGACAATTTACAGAGGTGTTTAGTTGTGGTGACAGTACGCTCACGTTAGAATAATTTAATCAGTATTTAGTGTCAGTGTGCAAATATGCATAGTTCGTGTTTGAATTTATCAGTTAACTTTGGGATGCTTGTAGCGAAGTAACGTTATCTTATAACCATCAGATAACTTCAATATATTTGTGGACGATAGTAGAGTTTTATATATATAGATATATATATTATATTAATATATATAGTATATATATATAATAATATATAATTATATATAATATATATATATATATATAATATTAATATATAAAATATATATATATATATATTGTATTATATATATATATATATATTATATAATATATTAAATATTATATACTATATATATATCTATATATAATATATATATATATTATATATATATAGAACATTATTGCCTATGGATGTTATTTGGAAATTAAGAAATGTTGCCTTCCAGATTTTTAAAATTAAGTTGTTGTTCCTTAGATAAGCTTTTAAGCTATTTCTTGAATATAAAATCTACACTTGCTTCCATTATACACTATTTTAATTAGTTTTTTTGATTATATAAAGGTAAATATCACTTAAGTAATGTAATAAAGAATTTTTATTTAATAACCAAAACAATTTACGAATGTGGTCTATTGACTGAAGGGCTTATGGGCTTTTGACACCTTAAGGGAGAAACTTATTCGTATATATATATATATATATTTATATATTATAATATATTTATATATATTATATATATATATAATATAATATATATAAATATATATATAGTATATATATGTTTATATTATATAGTATATATATATAGTATATATAATAAAACAATATAATATATATTATATAATAGTATAGTGATAGTAGTAATATTATTTTATATAGTACTATACTTAGTATATATATATATATCATATTATTTTATAATTATTATACATATATATAACTATACTAAATATATATACTATATATATATATATATATAATATATATATATATAGATATATATATTATGAGATAGAGAGAAAGAGGAATATACGACGAGAGAAGAGATTCAAAATTCTTTTTTTTTCATTTATTCGTTCTGTTGGATTTCACTGGGTGAAGCGAAAATTTCGTTACCGTCGAATTTTCGTATTTTTTTTTTTTATTTTGTCCTCGTTTTCAAGGGAAAGGATTAATTCTGGACCTTGGGCCTAGTCTATGTATAATATAATCTAGAGAAAATATGTCAGCATATTAAATGTAACTGCAGATATAAAGAATATCGGATCCATAGGCTTGTGTGAATTTTTACTTGATTAGTATAGTAATATGAAGAGAAAATTTCCAATATATATAAAATATTATGATAATAATATTAATATATAAATTAGTATAATTAAACTTATCATTACTCTTCTATAATTATATATGACCATGCCGATACCAGATTTATGGTAAACTTATGGTTCAGAAGCTCAACTCGAAGTTACATAATTTCATCTTTATTATAAATGAAAATATTTTAAATCCCATTTTAAAATTATTTTTATAATCGAAATGACAGCTTCGCAGTTAAATTAAATTAAAGGTGGTAGTGGCTCCAGGGCACCGATGATAATTACCCAATGGCCAACTGTGCTGCAATTTAAGTGACCCGCGGTCCCCGCAAGCTCTTATATAGCAATTAAGTAAATGGTTGTCCATAGTTATGAAATTATAAAGAAGCGGCAAGTACCATTATTTCGGGTGGCATTTCAAAATATTTTGAGTAACGGAAGACTACATATAAAAATATGTGTGGAATATTTCTAGATCAGATCAATTTCTAAGTGCAAAGTGTCGTAATATATTTAGTAGTCACAATATTAATTATAATGTAACTATTTCAATATGATATAATAAATGATTATATAATAAATAACATAGAACAATAAGAATTAATAGAAATAATATTAAATGTAATACTACAAATAAAATTAAATCAAAATTATGTGAAATTATATTGAAGAGATCCAACATAAATTTAATATAGATTGTACAACATTTTAATAATATTAATAGTAATAATAAATCTATTATATAATAAATAATTAATTATATATATAGACAATAAATATTAAACATATAGTATAAAAAAAAACTATAGAAAATGTATTGAAATACCTTGTTAAGCAAAAATTAACAAGATAGACAGCTAATAATTGTAAGAAAACATAAAAAAGTAAAAATCGATTCTCCAATATACTCGATAATATATTTTTCGACTTAAAACTCCGTTTTTACGAATTGTGTAGTTCAAAGCTTAGATCAATAGAATAATTTAAGTAATGAAATTAACTCATAAATACATATACAATTAGATACTTATCTCATAATTAGAATGTAAAATTAATATTAAATATAATAAAGCTATATATATATATATATAATAATAATAATTATATATATAATTAATAATTTATATATATAAATATATAATATAGATTAAAAAGTATATAATTAGAGAAACTATAAAATATATAAATTATAATCTATATATTTAAATTTATATATTTTTTTTATATATATAAATACAATTAAATATAATTATATATAATATTAAATGTAATTAATAAGTCATACGTGTATCATAAAATGATCATTAATATATTAATACTATTAATTTAATATAAAATATATTATAAATAATATAATTAAAATTAAATAATAATTAATTAATATATTAGTAATCTATATAATTAACTAATATAAATATTAAAATATAATATTATACATATTATTATAATATATTATATACTATTATATATTATTTTATTATATATACTATATATTATATATTTATTTATTATATATTATATATATATTATATTATATATTTTAATATTATATTTATATTATAGGCCTTATATATATAAGTATTATTATTAGTGATATAATAATATTAGTGTATAATAAGATATTAAAAAATTAATAATAATATAATTTATATAATATATAGTATGCCATAATAATTAAATTAATGTACTAAATTATTATTAAAAAGATATAGAAAAGGAATAAGGAATAATGAATATGGCCTATACGATTATATTTATATTTACTTAATTATGCCCATCATACGATAATATGTAATAAAAAAAATATATACAATTAATCGTTATGTATTTATATATATTAGAGTTTAAAAATTTAATATTTATTATTTAAGATAATATAGTATAATATATTATAAACCAGTAGTGTTAAATAGTTTATTAATAATATAAAAAAAATGTTTAATATTTCAGTTTAGATTGCTAAAGTAATGATTCAATGTATAAATATATTAAGGGTAGGGTAATACGGTATATATTCTAAAAATACTGATTATCTACTAATAGTATAG
>JABUQX010089324.1:20000-28932 GCA_015478945.1 Trachelipus rathkii | reverse complement strand
TTCCTCGTTTCATACAATGGACAAATACAGAAGTCTTAAACGAAATCTAGTAAGCATGACACCTTTAAAAAAATGCAAAGGAATGAGACCACATTCTATCAGGTATATTCGCCGCAACAGACACCCGGAAGAGTGAAAAAAGCCAGTTCATGGAAAATGCTGGAGAAATGCTAGTAGACGGAGAAGAGAAGAGGGGATGTACTGTTGTGATTGGAGATTCATATGCACGAGGGTGAAGTGGTTTGTGTAAGATAATTCAGAGTCGGAGTGGAACCAATGGTATAGACAGTATGGAAGCAGGATTTGAGATTATAGAAGTGATTGAAGAAGAGTAAGGTGAGCGTGAGGGTAGGATTTCATGTTGATTGTGAGGAATGCCGTGTAGCTCGTGAGGGGGGGAAGTTGTGACCGGTTTGAATTGGTTTTTTTTCAACGAAGCGACTCACATAGTTCGCAAGTATAGACTGGAATAATATCACGGAGAATTCGATCACGAGATCTATTATAGCACTATATAAATCGTCTGCAGAGGATAATAAGGATTTTAAAGTAATACCTTGCAGTAACATGGATTGGATCATAGATTGTTGGTGACCGACCTGGTGGTGAAAGCAGAAAAGCTGCAGAATACAAGAAAGAGAAAATGTGATTAAAGTGGAAGCACTGGAAGGGAATGTGACAAGAAAGGGAATATATTAGAAAAATAAATGAAGACTTAGAAAATTAGAAGGAGTAGGAAAGATGGAGGAGATACAAGAAACAATAAGAAGGGTAGCAGAGGAGACTCTAGGCAAAAGATGGGTAGGAAGGAACGAAGAAAAGACACACAAAGTAGTGGACTGAAGAAGTGAAGGAGGCAATAAAGAGGAAACGGATTGATGAGAAGGTGGCTGAAAAAAAAGAACCGTACAAACAAGGGCTCAGTATGTGGAGCAAGAATGATGCAGAGAGAGTGAAAGGAAGAGTAAAAGAAGAGGCTGCAAAGAGAGAGGGGAAGAAATGATGGAAAATGGGAGGGCAGAAAGGAAGAAGATTTTTAGACTTGGCAAAAACATATAGAGGATCAAAGAGGAAAGTGTACAACATCAAGTATAAGCAGGGAGAGGTTTCTTGGTGAAAATCAATAGACACCAAACCAGGAGATGGACGGAGTTCTTCAGTGAACTTGCTAAATGTGAAATGAATAGGGGGATGGAGGAGGGAGAAGGAAGTGAGGAGGGGAGGACGATAACTATGGAACGAATTTAGAGGCTAGGCCTCTGAAAAGCGAATGAGGACGTAAGGCCGGGTGAAGATGGATAACATCGCTAACTTAATTAGAAGAAGTGCTATGGATGGGATTGGAATTGAAGTGTTTTTTCTGAGAAGAATTAGTGTCGCCTCCAATCAAAGTGGGATTATGGGATGGGAAGAGGATGTGTGTCTCTCATGTAAATGTCTGGGGATGGGGTGTTTTAGATAACATCCATGATTTATTCTAACGGCAGTGTTCTAGTAGGATGGTTAAACATTGAAATAGGATATATATTTAAAGTTGGGAGATTGTGATAGATTGCTTTGAGACACCTCGAATGGGGGAGGCATAGATATCTTATATTATTCTGAGGAGTTGTGTTTGTAGATTGTGGTTAAAGGTGTGTGTTTGTCCTTGTCCTGAAGTTGTGTGGAGAGCAGTTCGGAAGGTGTTTAATTCCGTTGGGTGACGGAAAGTAACAATTGGGTCGATGTTGGGGGAGAAAGTCATATGTGTGTCATAAGTGAGTCCTAATATTTTGGGGGATTTTGTTTAGAGGGAGGGGTTGTTGTTCAAGTAGACTATTGGGTGGAATGAGGATTTGGGTGGCGGATCAGAGGTTAGGAAGGGGTAATGGAGGATTTAAGGGGGGGAAGCTGTCATTCTATTGGTGAGTAGCCAAGTTTCTAATAATTGTAGGTATTCTTGTGTGTGTTGGGTGGCTGTATTTACAAGTGGATGTTGGAAAATGAGACTGATGTCGTCTGCGTAAGTAATTAGTTTGATGGATTGGTTGGTAGGGGTGGGCAGATCTGCTGTAAAAAGATTGAAGAGGAATGGAGAAAGAGGAATGGCGCCCTGTGGTAGCGGCCTAATTTGTAGTTTAATGGAAGTGCTGAGAAGGATGTTTTGTGTGGAGGACTTTGGCGTACTATTGGTAAGTGAAATCTCTGAGAGCATTTTTTTATCAATTTGATATTCTAGGGGGAAATACAGTTGGACGAGGGAGATTTATTTGATAATAAGGATCAATAAAATATAGTCGTATAGATACTCATCAAATGTATATCAAATAATATAAATAATAAAATAATAAAACTAATGAAGTAGATTAATAAATATATATAGTGATAGTATAGAATACCCAATAATAAATATAACCATAACTACTATATATACTATATCATATAATAAGTAATATATATATATATTATATATACTATAATATTATAATATTATTATATATAATATATAATATATATATTATATATATATATATATATATTATTATATATATATATATATATATATAATAATATTATATATATATATATATATATAATATATATTATTAATCCAAATCTATATATAAATATATATAATTAAATATATAATCATATATATTACAAATTTACAAGCAGCTCCCAGGTAAGAGGTCAAGACCTGATCAGCGGGGCCAGCAAAACTTCTTCTGAAGTCATGTCACTTATCTTCTAGACTACACCTCTATAGCCTCAGCACCTTGCCCATACGACGGCAGAGTCCATGTTCTTCTTGATAGCTGAGGTTCCAGGATCCACCGAGCTAATATTGCCCCTTATATCTCGTCCTTTTACCGCCACGTCTTCCTCTTGTCATCGTCTCCTTCCGCGTATCTTCCCACTCCACATCGGTCTTGTTTGGCTACCTCTTCCTCGCATACTTGCATCCTACTCCAGAGGGTCCGGTGTCCCACCTACGCTCAAATCGTCATGACTGTCATACCAAATTACTCTATTGCACAGATATAGAGCCTTCACTCCAACTGTCGTGCGACCTGATTCTACGCTGTTCTTCTTCTACGTGTCTGGTCTCCTTCTAGAAGTCTTTCAGCACTCAGCTCGGTTCAAAAAACGTACGATCATGCCCACGAATGCGTAATTCTTCTGAGTCCTAGACTCATGTGTATGGTCGTAGTACTGATCCCGAATGTTTTCTCGTTGTTGGCGAGTCTAGGTAATACATTGTAAAAGAATCATAGGAGTCGGTTGTTAAGAAGCAAGCACCTCAAAAATGTTAATACACCCTATGGTTTTCACCTCCAGCGACTGCTTGACTATGTTGTCTATCATTTCAGGTATGGGATACACTGCTTTACTAGCTCCCCCATACTGCAGCGTATCCTACATTAGGTGACCTTGTGCATTTCCTCCCCTCTCTTCCAAGTACCCCACCCAAGATATTTTACATTTCGTCCCACCGTCTTTATCTCAGTCCCCTCCACCTAATTCTCAACCCTCTCTTCCTCTTCTTCTCTACTGCACCACCATGATACTCCAGCTTTTTCTGCACGTTTTTAATTAGTCGGAAAGCCACAGGACGCTCTGCGGTACAGAAAGCCGTTGCTCTAAGACAACACAATCACTACAAACATCTCTCAAGCCTGTCCCCGGCTCGCCTCCAGCACGCCAATCATCCGCATAAGCCAAAATATCACCATCCAAATCTCCGATTTCTTCTCTCACTTTCTTTATCACTACATCCACATACGATACAAACAAAATTGATGACAACACGCTTCCTTGTTTAACCCCTGTTCTCACCTCGAACCATTCCTTATTCTCATATTTCTGTTCTTACATAACATTTACATTCCTGTACAAACTCTCCAGAGCTCATCTCAACTTTCTACCTACTGCATATTCTCCTCTCCAGCACTCTCCAAAGTCTCTCTCTAGACACTGAATCGAAAGCTTCTTCAGATCTATGGAAGCCTATATATGCTTCGTTTGATGAATTTCCAAACCTTTCACGTAATTCTCAGAGGAACAAGAGATCCGTGCGTGCTTTCTGTTCTTTCTATATCCATGGTGCTGCTCTTCCCCAAGTCTGGGTCTACTACTATTCTCAACCTTTTCTCTAAAATTCTCTCCATATGTTTTTGCCAGATGGCTCAACAAGGAAATTCCTCTGTAATTTTTACAGTCTCCTGTATCTCCTTTCCCCTTATATATTGGCACTATCAATTGGATGTCCCATCCTTCTGGTTACTTCACACTCGTTCCAAACACCTTATTAAACAGTTTCAGAATGTCTCCTTCATTTTCTCTCTCCCTCTTTTATCAATCTAAGGGTATCCTTCTTACCGGGGCCTTACCCGATCTCATCGCTTTCAGAGCTACCTCTAATTCTTCCATAGTTATCTCCTCCCCTCCTCATCTTCCTCTCCCTCTACCATCTCTTCTCATTCACATTTAGCAGTTCACTGAAGAACTCCGTCCATCTCCTGTTTGTGTCTATTGATTTACCAAAACCTCTCCCTGCTTATTCTTGATGTTGCACACTTTCCTCTTTTATCCTCTATTACGTTTTTGGCAGTCTAAAAATCTTCTTCCTTTTTCTGCCTTCCCATCTTCCATCATTTTTCGCTCTCTCTTTGCAGCTCTTCTTATTACTCTTCCTTTCATCTTCTGCATCATTCTTGCCTCCACACAGTGAGCCCTTGTTTGTACGGTTTTATTTTTCAGCCACTTCTTTCATCAATACGTTTTCCTCTTTATTGCCTTCTTCACTTCTTCAGTCACCACATAGTGTGTTTTTTCCTCGTTCCTCCTACCGCACTCTTATTGCCTAGAGTCTCCTACTGCTACCCTTTCTTATATGTTTTCTTGTATCCCTGCCATCTTTCTACTCCTCTTAAATTGTTCTAAGGTCTTCATTTATTTTCTCTAATATATTCCCTTTTCTTGTCACATTCCTTCAGTTTGATTCCACTTTTAATCACGATTTTCTTTTCTTTATCTGCAGCTGTTTCTGCTTTTCACCACCAGGGTCCGTCACCAAACAATCTATGATCCGAAATCCATTGTTACTGGCAGGTTTACCTTTAAAATTCCTTAATCCTACTGCAGACGTATTATATAGTCTCATAGATAGGATCTCTGATCGAATTCTCCCGTGATCATTATTCCATCTTATACCTTTGCGAACCTATGTGATTCCTTCGTTGAAAACAAAACCATTCAATGATCTTCAATATATATACCCTTCCTCAAACAGAAAATCTATCAGCATCTCTTCTTCAATATTCCCTTACCTCCTCTCCATACTGTCCTACCATTGTCTCCACCTCGTCTCTTCTCTTCCCACTCGTGCATTGAAATCTCCAATGAGCAACAGTACATTCTCATTGCTTCTTCGTTTCCTACATTCTTCTCCAGGCATTTCCATGAACACTGCTTTTTTCCTCTTTCCGGGTTCCCTGTGCAGGCGATATACCTGATAGAAGGTACCACCTATCCTTGATTTAAAAGTGCATCTCTATAAGTCTTTCGTTTTAAGACTCGTATTGAGTCTGTCATGCACAGAGGCATCTTTCGGGCCTTTAATGATGAAGCCTATTCCATGCTTTCTTTTCCCTCCTCTACCCTTTAAATATCAATACATATCCTCTTCCCATACCTCTTCCTCTCTCTTTCTTCTCCTCTCATTCGCATCTCTGCCATTCCCATCACGTCGATCCTCCTCTCCCTCATCATCTCCAGGATCTCCTCCTCCTTTCCACCATACGTCGCAATATTAAGCGTAGCGCATCCAATCTTAAAAACATTATTCAAGTTCCTGGTCCAAAATCGTTTCCGGGGTCTGTTACCTAAAGGTCTGTCTACTTCCGAGGCTGATCCTTGAGTATATATATATATATATATATATATATATATATATATATATTTCAAAGAGACATATATATATATAATATATATATATATAATATATTATTATATATATATAATATATTATATATATATACATGCCGTAGGCAGGGGGGTGCAGGGGGGGGAGCACTTGCCCCCCCTAAATCTTGGCGAAATAAAAATTATGAACCTTATTTGTTTGCCAGACGACGTTTTAAGGGTTTATTAGAGTAGAAAAACTGAAAAAAACATCAATACGATAGATAATGAAGTAGTAATTAATAACGTATTATATTATTTTTCTAAAGTTTTAATGTGTTTTTGTTTTATATTGCTTAAAAGTCAACTAAACTTTGTTGCTTTTACAGCTGGATTCTCCTGACATTATTTTCGCTAGAATATTCAGTATGTCGGATAGGCGATTTGGCGGCTGCCAAAGACTGTTAAAATCAATCTCGGAAGCGTACCCGTTGATATTCAGCTGCAGACAATACATTATAAAAAACAAATGCAGAAAATAAAAGAAAATTACAGCAATTTTGAAGACTTAATTATTATATATATATATATATATATATAACTATATATATATATATATATATATATATAATATATATATATATATATATATATTATAATATATATTATATAATATATATATTATATATATATATATTATATATTATATATATAGTATATCACTCAACTTTGCCCCCCCTAAACGAAATCCTGCCTACGCCCATATATATATATTATTACTATAATATATAATATATATAATATATATATTAATATATATTATATATTAGTATATAATATTATATATATATAATATTATATATATATATATATATATATAATATAAACAAGGTTTGGCACATTAAATGAGGAAAGTTAACGCCGTTAATCCTTAATCTTTAACAAAAAAAATTAACGGCTTTAATCATTAAAGCGTTTAACGGTAAAGAAATGTAGCGGAAGTTAACGTTAATCGTTAACGTTAACCGTCTTTCAAAATGTTATTCTTTAATTTTATTTTATTTTGTTTCTTTAATTATCACCACACTCACGGGCAGAGCCCCATTCAAGGGAGGGGGTGTTGCGCGCCAAAATTTCATCCGCTAGCGGCAAATTACGCAGATGAACATAGACGCAGGCTTTAATGTGAGGATATTAAAATTCAGCAGGAAACACAGAAATGGAAGAGAAAGAACAGGTGTGGCAGGAAAGAAGGAAGCACCGTAGCGAACTAGCCTTGGAGTTACCAATATCTACGACAAAACTCGGCGCAGATACAGCACCACTTCGTGCTCGAGGCGTTCGTAAAAGGTGGTGGTACGCGAGTGGTAATTCCCTCGAACACCTGCCGACTGCGATACCTATAGCAAAAGAGATTAAGCACTAACATCGCGCCCGCAAAGATAGAGGCGTTCAAGTGAACTGGAAGTGTTGACATTAACAGTTTTATAAAACCTTTTGGCTTTTGACTACGACCCTGTCCAAAAAGCCGGGTGAACGCAGAAGCCCCCCCGATATGGACAACGAGTACTGCTATACAAGGGCGGGATGAGACCTTATATAGCTGAGTATCGGAGAAGAGGGAAAAAAAAAGTCTCGCATCTAAACAGAAACTCCAGTTTCTTGAGGCCGCCCCCAGCAAACTGTTGTTGATGTTGAGGTTCCAAAGGCAATCTTTTTTGGTTATGTTAGGACAAGGCATGTATTATATTGTCACACAGGAAGACGACGAGAACCGTCAAAAGAGATAGGAAAAGTTAGAAGGTGTTTTAGAGGAGGGAAGATTTGTAGAAGTTAGGTTTTTAAAAAATTGAATTCACAAGGTTGAGACAACCCCCCCCCCCCCTTCCCCGCAAATTCTATCTAGATCAGCGAGAATAAAAATCGGAAACGATTAAGACGAGAGGCAATTTAGAGTAAAAGATGGAGCAGAATTTGAAATGAGTTGAAGAATGAAAAGTCGAGTCATCGGCATATGTGAGTGGATAGAGTTACATGTGCAGGTGAGAAGATCATTAACGAAAAGTAGGAAAAAAGAGTAGGAGATAAGACAGAAATCCTAAGGAACACCACTTTAGACAGGAAAAAGAAGAGAAGCGCTCCATCAACCAGAGCGATCGTTTAGACGACTTGAAAGAAAGCATAGACATAAGTAAGCAAAGAAAAGGGAGGGAAACCCAAGGAGGGAGCTAGCGAGCAGTACGCAGTGCCATACCCGGTCTCAAATGCTTTGGAATATGTCAAGCGGCCACTACGAAGTCTTCCGTAGTTCCTAAGAGACGGAAACCATAAATCGGTTAAATAGGAAGTATATCGCCAGTAGAGCTTGAAACACCAAAAGCCGTTCTGGCGATCGGAAGGAAGAGAATGAGATTCCAGATGGTCTAAGAAGTGAGAGTTGAGAACGGGTTTTCAAAAATCTTAGATAGAATACAAGTGAGAGACATATAGGGCGGATATTTTAGACAGCGCATCAGAGCGGCTTCCCTTTTTTGGAAATAGGTGGACAGTGCGTGCTTCCCACACTGAGGGAAAGTGCTAGTATATAAAGAGACAGAGAATATAGTTGAAAGAGGGCCCGGTGGTACAGCACCATAAGCACATTTCCCCTCCAAACTTCGTTTTTTTTTTCCAAACCCTGTGTTAAACATGTACAAACAATTAAATAATCGAGTCACAAGATCAACACATTTGAGCCATTGAGAGGGCGTTTAGCAAATTTTGGGATAAACACATTTTGAGCCATTGAGAGGAGCGCTTAGGAAATTTTGGAAAAAAAAAAGTTTTATCTATTTACGACAGTAGGGATCTGATTCGAACTCTAATACAATTTAAAATCAAAAAGAAAAATATTTATAAACTCGTAAATGAAAAAAGTAACGGTTAACCTGATGTAGAGGAAAAATTTTATCGTTATAGTCCGTCTACTTCTTTTCGAAATTAGCAGAAAGCGTTTAAAAGTTAACGAAAAAAATTAACGAGTTAATTAACTGATTAACGCTTTAACGCG
>JABUQX010089324.1:15000-17500 GCA_015478945.1 Trachelipus rathkii | reverse complement strand
ATCTGAGCAACTAATTAACAGAAGCCACAGCACATTCCGGATGCCCCAACCAACTTCTTGAACACACATTGAACCTATTTTTACCACATAGTCTTCTCTCATATAAATCACACCACCTTCCGCTCCTATTGGTAATCAGACCACAACCTTATTCTGCTTATTTAATAATATTCTCATCCAACAGCTCCATCCTGCCCTACGCGTTTTTTGGCACTTGATCGGGCCGATTGGGGGCCTTGCATTGCTTCTACGCTAACTATAAATGGAATGACTGCTGTTGGCTCTAGTAGACCGCTTCAGCTTCTGCCGACTAAGGTGGGAGATGATAATCTTGAGGGGAATGAGCAGGTTTCATTTCCTTCTTCGACTAAATCTTTCTCTCCTCATAATCCAAGGTCGATCGTTCTTGTTCTCTGAGCCATTCAGGCTAGAGGACAGTGAGATATCGGGAGTTGGAAAAAAATTCTCGTTCTTCTATTACTCTTGCTAATTTCATTCAGCTAGAGATCGTTGCAGGGATACTCTTCGCCGAGCAAGCGGGCTTTCATCAACGAAAGTGCGCTAACCTCCTTGGATCTCATACTAACAAATCTTTTCTGGCCTCGTGCCAAAAACATCTCTAACAACTTCCTGTAATCTGCCTTTGCCTCCTCTTAACTTCGTTCTTGATTAGTTCATGTTGCTAATTCTCCAACTGAAAATCCAATCTCTTTCGGCCTCCTATTTTCCTCTGAACTCAACCTGGATGATTCTGCATTCCTCTTCCTCATACCTTCCTGCTCTAAGGTGTTCCTATGCCTTTGGCTGTTGATTACATTTGATCGGGTGCATGGGCTTCTTGAAATTAATCTGAACGTTAGGAAGGTGTGATGACCAGGATGGCCATTCCTCCCCGTGTTGTTGAGGGAGGGTGCATTCCGTAGCTGGCCCCTCCTATCGTTTAACAATATTCTCTATGTCTTCAATTACTACACACTTTCCCTCAGTGTTGGAAGAACCACCATGGTCAACCGAGTTTCCGAAAAAAGCTAACCGCTCTGATCTTCTAAAACTATCGCCTATAGATCTTTGTGAAACCCTTTCCTCAACTCTCATTTCTTAGATGATCAATCTGGAATCTCATTCACTTCTTTTCGATCGCCAGTACGGCTTTTCGGCGCTCGGCGGTCTACTGGTGATATACTTTCCTATTCAACAGATTTAATGGTTTTCCGCCTTAGGAACTACGGGGAGACTTGCGTGGGGACGAGCTTGACATGATCCAAAGCATTGACCGGCTGTGTATGCGCACGCGTCACTCTCTCCAAGCTCCCTTCTTTGGGTTCCCTTCTCTCTTGCTTAACTTATCGTCTAGTTTTCTCTCAAACGCCCAATATCGGCTCGTTGGTTGATGGGGAGTACTTGTTTATTCTTTTTCTGTCAATTGTGTTGTTCCTCAGGGTTCTTCTTATCTCCTATTTTATTCTTACTTTTTATTAATTAATCTTCTCACCTGCACATCGTAAACTCTATCCACTCGATGCGCGAGTGCACTCGACCTTCATTCTTCATTCAACTCATGTTCAATTCATGCTCCCTCTGTTTACTTCTAGAATTGCCTCTCGTCTAAATCTTTCCGATTCTATTCTCCAGATCTGGATAGAATTTCGGGGTGGGGTCGTCTCAACCTTGTGAAATTAATTTCTTTGATAATCAACTTTACAAATCTCTTCTTTGCTAAAACAGCCTTGAACTGTTCCTATCTCTTTCGACGGGTTCCTCTAGTCTTACTGTTGACAATATAAACATGCCTGGCCTTTAACAGTAAACAAAAAACCCTCACATAAAACAACGGGTTGCTAGGGGTGGCCTCAAAGAAATTGGGATTCTGTTTAGACTGCGAGATTTTTTCCTCTTCTCAGTACTTTTCAGCTATACAAGGGCCTCATTCCGCCCTTGTATGGAGTTATGCTCTCATATCTGGGAGGCGGCTCTGGTTATCACCCAGGCTCTTGAACAGGAGTCGAGGTCAAAAGGCCAAAGACTTATAAACTGTTCCGTACTTTCCACTTCACTTGACCCCTCTATCTTTGCGTGCGCGATTGTTGCGTGCCTTTATCATCTTTTCTATAGTGTACAGCAGCGGCAGGTGGCTCGAGGAACTTCGTCACTCGCGTACACCATCTTTACGATGCCGCCTAGCACAAGGGGTGCTGGTTTCTGCGCATGAGTTTTGTGTGGATAATTGGTAACCCCAGCTAGTTTCGCTGCGGTGCTTCATTCTTTCCTGCCACCTCTGTTCTTTGGAATTCTCTTTCATCTTCTGTGTTTCTGCTGATTTAATTCTCCCTCATTTCAAAGCTTGCGTCATGTGCCCATCGCCGTAATTTCGCGGCTTAGTGAGTGAGGCTTTCTGAGAGTGTAACCGACCCCCTGCCTTGAATAAGAATCAGCCCGTGAGTGTGTACAACTGTAATATATATTATATATATATATATATATATATATATATATATATATA
>JABUQX010089324.1:7500-10000 GCA_015478945.1 Trachelipus rathkii | reverse complement strand
AAAAACAAAAAAAATTCAAAACTGACGGAGTCGTAAAACAGAAGAGGTCCTATATATATATATACTAACCTAATTAGTAATCGCTATCTGAATCTTCTTGAACCGGAAGTTACTGTTGACTGCTTGTTTGGTTCGTAAGCCTCGTAACAATCAGATATAGATATCCATAAGTGATGCAATCTTTCTTTATAATTAGAAAACTTTCTTTTAAAGATAAACTCGGCAATATGTCCGTCGAAATGTTGTTTTTTATTACCGTATCTGGGAACACGAGATCTTACCTCCCTCCAAATTCTTTCTATATTCTGAGTATGAGCTGATGTATCGGGATCCACAAAATTGTACGAATGGTTAACGGTAAGATGTTGGTATCCCTGGTCTTTCAGACAATTATAAGACTTCCAACAATCACTTATTATGGTCGTTCCGGGCAAAATATATTGTTTTATTATAGGTAGAAGAATATCCGAACCTCTTGATTGCACTGCAACAATAAAAAAAATTTTACTCCCTCTTTCAATTCCACCAAATATCCAGTTGCCATTCACAATCCGTCCGCGGTTATATTTACGACGACCAATCTTGGCTTCGTCAATTTCAACGACTGCTCCGATGCCTCCTATTGGCTCTGAATGAGTATAAAGATAATGCAAGCAAACTTCACGAAGATAATTGCTCCAGTCAACAATAGTTTTTCCCGAAATATCTAATTCTTGATTCAATATATGTTGACGTGGTGGGTGCATTTGCGCCCACAGCATAACAAATGAACAAATTGTTTTAATGTTTAATTTTGATTTCTCGAACCAAGTACCTTTCAATCGAGATATTCTCGTATTACACTGAACTAATTTTTTGTTTTTTTTTTGTTTTTTACAGTAACACTTATTACATCTAAATTCGTAGTTGTTTAATTTCATAAGAGTATTGCAGTTAGGACATTATGATTATATAAAAAGTTAAATTAGTATATATTATATATAATATATAATATATTAATATATATTATATATATATATATATATATATATATATATAATAAGCGATCTCGGCGGGGGTGACCAAGCCCGCCTCTTTAGGAGGGTGATTCGGTCCACTTAAATAAAATAAAAAATAATAAAAAAAAAAAAAATAAATTTTCTCTCTCTCTCTTTATTGCGTTATACTTACAAGTTTTAATGTAGATCATCATTTAATTCTAGAAGTTTTTATATTTTTAAAAATGTTAGAAATTAAGGTACAAAATTTCCTTCAATAGAACTTCACTTCTTGAAAAATGTGAGTTTTTTTAACTTCGTATAAAATGAAAAATTGTGGATCGATTTTAATTATTTTTTCAGTGGATACACTCGAGTATGTTTAGCTTTAAACTGGCAAAAGTAAAATTTTGATCCAAGCAGTATTAGTGGCCAAAAAACGCGGGCCTAACTTGTCCATTCACCCCGCACGTACAAAAATTGAGGGGGGTTGTTTGCGCTCGGACCACATGTTTTCGTTATTTTACGTATTATTATTGACATTTTATAAATTATAATTAATTTAAAGTTAATTGAAAATTGACTTGTATTAAAATAAATAAATTTTTAGAACATCAATTTTTAATAAAAAAAACAGTTTCAAAAAAGTGTCAAATTTTGGCGGAGAGGGGTGAACGACCACCTGTATTTAATATTCGTACTTTTATTATCATTATTGACATTTTTATTCTTTATTACTAATTTTATATAATAAATAATTATTATATTAAGTAAAATTAAATATAAATTGAAATTATACGAAAAGACGAATTTAAACAGATGGTCCGAGTTACCCGCTCAATGGTGGTCCGCTTCACCCTCCAAGGTCGGGGTGACTCGGGCTTATTCAAACTTATAAAACTTTTATTATTAGAATTACATTATTATTTTTTGTGTGCTTCATTGCCGGACTAATACGGAACGTATTTTACAAAAAAAAAAATTTCAAAAAGGGCATTAGGGGAGAGTCGGGGAGACAGTTATACCTAAAGTGGTCCGCGTCACCGCCCGACGCTATATATATATAATAATATATATATAATTAAATATTATTTAAATAAATTTTAAATATTTTTTTAATATATTTATTTTATTTTAATTATTATTTATATTATATAATTATAATAAATAATATATTTGTAATAATTTTAATATATATACTATATATATATATACCATTTGCTTATGGTATGCTTTATGAACATTCCAATCGCCTGAATGTTCGCCTTTCTGTTATCGTCTCATATCCACAACTCTCCTCCAGACACATAATCATATACCTACACATACTTATATCCCACCCCACTTCTAGAAACCATCTTACAGACATTCCTACCCCTTAATCCATACGTGTAGAGATAAAAAATTACCCACATGTATGTCCTGTTGTGTCAAGAAGGCGACTAAGGACGGGGTCAGTTAGGTTGGCTGCCTGCCTACTAGCCACTTATCTTTTGCCAGGAATGCTAATACATGCCTCAGAG
>JABUQX010089324.1:0-2500 GCA_015478945.1 Trachelipus rathkii | reverse complement strand
ACACTTTCCTATATTGATCTAAAATTCATGAATACAAGAAATTTCTTTCCACATTATCAAATCTCTCGAGTTAACTCTGAATTTATTGTTTGCAACAGTGATTTAATTCTCTTCAGCCTGGCGAAAATCTGAAAGTCTGGTAAAGAGTTTTTAACGACACAATAAAAGTTATTACTTGTGATATATAAAGGACGAATGAAAGCTTAATTTTTTAGCAATCTCTTAAAAATATCCAATAGGGTAAAATATTTTTCAACTAGTATAAAATCAGAATTAGTAAATTGTCTTATCTTAGAAGTATTTCAGGAGTAAAGACAAACCGAATCCTGGTTTTCTATATAATAAAGAGAGAGGAGAGAGAGAGAGAGAGAGAGAGGAGACGAGAGAGAGAGAGAGAGAAGGAGAGAAGAGAGAGCGCAAAGTTTTTGATAGCATAAGAGAGTATTTTTAAAAAGATATTTCTGACAACCGCAATTGCGGTTGTAAAGACCAGTGACAACCGCGGTTGCGGTTGCAGTTGCGGTTGTGTAGACTAGTGACAACCGTGGTTGCGGTTGCGGTTGCAGTTGCAGTTGCGGCTGTCAAAATATGTGCGGTTGCTCCGCATTTGCGGTTGCGGTTGCAGTATTCGATCCATCACAAATATATATATATAATATATATATATATATATATAATATTATATATATATATATATATAATATATATAATATTATATATAATATATATATATATATATATATAAGATTAGTATAGACTTTGTGGTTATAGGATATGTTTAACCTGAGCTCCAATGGGTTAAGTGTTGTTCATAGTTTTTAATTACCTTTCCCATGAAGTGTTATTTTGCATTTTATCTTTAATTTTTAATTGTTTTAAATATTATGGTTTTAATATATGAAGAATCTATTGAAACCTAATAAAGATAAGTTATCCATTCTAGTTTTTGATTTTGGAACTTTTTAGTTATGTTAGATAGTCATAGTTAGTTTTTAGGATAAGGTAATTAAGACAATACGTAGTTTAGCTAGTATTATGTTATGTTCTTTTCTCATCTTCTTTTATCTTAAATTTTTAGTGTTTTTCTTTTTTTGTACGCAATTTCGAGAGGGTGTGTGGGTGCGTGAGTGATTTGATAATAGATTATTCATTATTTTACATATTTACAAGTAAATACCGTTTTAGAGTTTTTAAAATTTCAGGGTTTAAATTTAGGTTTTAGCATACGAACAATTTTATCCTTATTTCTCTTTTGGGTTTTTTTGTTTGTTTTTGCCCGTAATTTTTTTTTGTGCTGTGACTGTGTGTGCGTGTATGATGGCAAATTTGCAAAGACACTGGCTTTCTATTGACTTTACCAACATCCGTGGCTTACACTCCTAATCCTCTGCATCTGTGGAATACCACCTGTCTCTAACTCTAACCCGTGATACCTTTTGCTGCTTAACCTGATGACGCCAGATGAGCTAACCAGGTTAAGTCCGATAGTCCTCATAGGAGGTTGGTTAATTAAGTGGTGCATAATAAACTTCATCTCTAGTTGAGTAAATGTATACGTATAGATAGGACAGAGCATAGGGATTGTTTTAGCATAGCCAGAAATTGTAAAATCACGTAAATTACTTAGGACATAGATTCGAGTTTTCTGTGAGTCGAACATCGTCGGATATACTCCACTAAACGTGCGATGTTCTGATGGTTATTAAAAAATTGTTCGTGCACATATGGCTGCTTAACTTGATCTCTCCCTAACAGCCATATGTACTAGTTTCGGTCAGTGCACGTTATTATAGATTACACATAGACCTTCTCATGATGCATGTTAATTATTAACTCTTCTCAATGTAAAATACTAGAAGGAGTGTCTCTACTACTATCGGTGAGGTCTCTTCACTGTGTGTCACATCAGGTTGAAAGTGGTTGCGAGATATCCATGCTCATATTCTAGATGTGAGATTGGAGAGGGTTGGAGAGGAGGAGTCATTTCTCAGTACATTGCCATTCAGAGTAGTGATTAGGAAGACTAATTAAAGACATAGCGCACATGTCCAGTAGCGTCGTCAAACCATTACGTAATACACAGCTTGACACTGTTGGCTTTCTCACCTTTGAACCTATTTCTCATATAAATATTGCCATCATACACCGCCAACTACTTTCAGCTCACTTCTATGGTAAAGTCAGCTGAATCATACATTCATATATATGGATATGCTTTAATATCTTATACGGACAACACGCTCCAAATCACCATAGACAAATATGAGGGGATATTTTTATACGGCGTCTGCGATTCGGCTCCGATGGTAGGGCATCCATCCGCGTTGACACTTCCTGGTAAACTATAATTGGGTGACTGCTTTGAATCCTAAGACTTCTGCAATAAGGTGAAGCTGTAATCCTTGACGGGATGAGCGGTTTCTTCCTTCTTCGACTAAAGCTTTCTCTCTCAAATCATGGTTCCGATCATGCCTATTCTTCTGGCATCAGGTGAGCTCCA
>JABUQX010089323.1:22500-23860 GCA_015478945.1 Trachelipus rathkii | reverse complement strand
CAATAAAGCTTGCAGCATTACTTTTTTTGTTTTTTCTTTGCCTAACGGAGAATATATATTCGGTCTGGCTCCATCCATTCGAATTTACTATTGTCTCTGGTTTGGATTAAAACAATGCTTCAATATGTGATTTAATAAAAACATTTTTTAAACTTGATATTGAAATATTGAAGTTAATTTATCCCACATCAGCACAACTATATTCTGAAAGAAATTTTTTTAAAACGATGCTCAGCGGCATATTAGATTTAATGTTCCAGTTCACAATACATCAAATTGTTCCAATTATGTTGCCGAGAATGTCTACATGAACCTGAAATGTCCGCCTGTTGTTATTACTGAGAATGTCCACTTACACTCGAGGAACACTTCAACCGTACAAAGGAAGAAAATATTTAGTGAATGTTTGGAAAGATCCGTGTATTATTATCTCGTTCCAAGATGTTATAGAACCATTGAAAGATTCTGAGTCCATTTTAATACCTCAGAGAATGTTCCTTGGACATCCCGCAAGGGAATATTGAGAAGGTTTCCTTTCACAATTCTCAACGATGTCCCAATTATGTTCTGAGAATTGTGACAATCGAATACATGAATGTCCGCCCGCCCTATGTTATTTATTACCAGGGAATGTTCTTGGACATCCGGCAGAATTTTTGAGAAAAGTATTCTTGGGAAAGATCCTGTATTTCTTATGTTCCAAGAATATATAGTAGAACAGAAATCTGTTCACTTTAACTAACCTGAGAACTTCTGTGAAATCCCGCGCTGAAATTTAGAGATGTTTCAGATTTGCGCCCAAACTGTTAGAATATTTTGAAGTATATTGGTCCCTGCAATGTGTGGAATGTGTTTGACATATGTTACCAATCTTCTCAAACGTTCTTCTGAATAACGTCCGAAAATAACAACAAAAATAACATCACGTACTAGGATTAACAAGGATAATTATCATTATTAATCCTAGTACGTTTTCTTTTTTTTTTTGTTATTTTCGGAGGTTATTCAGAAGAGCGTTTGAGAAGATTGGTGACATATGTCAAACACATTCCACACATTGCAGGGACCATATATCAAAATATTCCCTGAAAATTGCGAATATTCTAGAAGCATTCTTAAAATTCAGGGGGATGTGCACAGAATGTTCTCAGGTAGTTAAATAAAACATCTTTCTACTCCTGCATTTTTCGTGTTGTTGAATAGAATTATATTCATTAACGGATCCTTTGAACAGCTCTCATCTTCAGAGTCACTTTCTTGGTCCGTTTCCTCTTCAAAGTCGGAAGGGATCTCATTCAAAAGAGAATCAACATTGACACCATTTTGTATCGGCTTTCTTCTATGTAGTACTCATCTATGG
>JABUQX010089323.1:0-10000 GCA_015478945.1 Trachelipus rathkii | reverse complement strand
AATCATGAGGAAGTGGAAGAGACTGTCCGGAAGGCAGAGAAGAACTGCATTCGATATAAGCTAGGATGAGTGCGATAACAATGGGAAAATGGAGATGGCAATGGGAAATGAAAAATGAAGAGCCCAAATGATGGCTGCAGTGAACAATGCGATGCGAGGAGGTCATGCGATGGATGTTGAAGATGTTAAATGATTTCTGGAGAGAAAGAGTGATGCCTGTCAAAAAAGGGAGATAGGGTGACTGTTCCCATTATGGGGCATAATCGTGCTGCGGCATGCCATGAAGTTATACAGGGAGGATGTTCACGGTTGATTAATTTAGCTGTATATTGGTACAATGTATTTCGGAGAGACTTGGGGGAGGAGGATGTGGTGTACAAGGCGTATCACGATATGCTCTAGTTCAAGAAGACAGGGAGACATAAAGAGAATACTGATTAGATGAGAGTGCTGAGACTGGAGGGATTGAATAATTGAGAAAACTATATCAAAATTTAGGGAAGGAGAGAACTTAAACATAGAGATTGGTGATGGTAAGGAAAAGTGCGAGAATTAATTATTTGTGAGTTCGTAAACAGACGTGAATGATGGTGGTTAATATTAGAGGAAGTATAGTGAACATCTAGAGGAGTTGTCCCTATATACCTTCTGAGTAAACATAACATGTGACGAGACAGGTTAAAATCTGATTTACAATGCGATTCTAAAATCGGTACTTTTGTTTGGGTCGGAGTCGTGGACAATTACAAATAGAAATATCGGTCCGCGAATGATTGTGTTTGAAATGAATATTAATTGACAAAAAGAAAAGAAGGAAGAAGAATACTGAATATAGAGAGAATTGGGGTCGAGGCGGTAGAGGACTATGAGGACGACAAATGAGATGGTATGGACGCATCAAAGGAGATGAGTAGAGATATCGCTAGATTATGGGCATGCAGCCTGCAGTAAAACTCGCGGACGACCAACGGTAACGAAGGAAGATGAGTGCGACGGGTGCGAAGAGGGTTGGACGCTGATCAGGCTGGAGGAACATCATGGTCGAAGAGAGGGTCATGTGGAAAAGCATTGCAACGACAGAGGATACCTAACCGGAGGCACTTGTGAGAAAATGGAGAATAATAATAATAATTAATATAAAATAATAATAAATTAATAATTAATAATACTTAAGTAATAATAATAATAATTAATAATATAATGATATAATAATAAATAAAATGAATAAAATGAATAATATAATAAAAATAATAAAACTAATATATAATAAAATAAAATAACAATAACATAATACAATAACAATAACAATAACATAAAATAACAATTAATAAAAAAATAATAATCATAATAATATAATAATAATAATAATTAATTAATAATATAATAATAACTAATATAAAATAATAATAATAATAATATAATATAAAAATAATATATATATTATATTATAATATATATAATTATTATATTATATGATATTATAAATATATTATATATATATATTACTTAATATATATATATATATTTATATAGACGTATAAATAAATTATAAAAATGATATATAATATATGATAAAAAAAATAATAAAATACATAAAATATAATAAAATAATAATATAATAAAAAATCTTTTTAAAAATATAAAAGAAAAGCATCTAATTATAATAATATTACTAGATTTTGTATATCTATTATTAGATTTCACATATTATATAATTATATAATATATATATATAATAGTATATATATTAGTAAATATAATTATATATATAATATATAGTATAATAATATATATATATATAAATTATATATATATATATATAATATGTATAGATATAAATAGATATATAATATAGTATATCGATATATAATATATATATATATATATAATATATATATTAATATATAATAATAATATATATATATTATATATATTAATTATATATTTATAATAATATATATAATTATATAAATTATATATATTATACTATATATATATATATATATAAACTATAATATAATATATAATAGTATATATAAGTATAAATATATATCTATATTATAATAATATATATATATATAGATATAATTATATATAATACTATATATATATATATATATAATGATATTATAAATATATATTATATACTAATATATATATATATATATATTTAATTATATTATGATATTATATATTATATATTAATATATATAAATATGTTATATTATAATATAATATATATGATATATATAATAATAATAGTAATTATATATATATCATATTATAAATATATCTTATAATATATACATAATATTAATATATTTATATATATATTATAGAAATATAAATATATATATATAAGTATAATTATATATATATATTATATATATTCTATTATATATATATATATATAGTATATATGTATTATATATATATATATATAGTATTATATAAAATATATTATTTATATATATGTAGGATATATAATTATATAAAGAATATATATAATTATTTATATATAATATTATAATATATATTATATATTTATATATATAGTATAATATAAATGTATATATTAATTTATTATATAATATTATAATAATATATATATATATGTCAATATAGGACAAATTGTAAACATATAACATCCATATAAATATGTTCATATATATCAATATATATATATAGTATTATCTGTAGTATATAGTGATATTATTTATTATATATATATATATATATATATATTATTTACTATAATATATATATATATATACTATGTAATATATAATATAATATATTATATATATAGTATATATGTATACATATATATATATTATATATTAATATAAATATATATATAATATAATATATATAACATATATATTAGCATATATATATTATATACTATATATATACTTAGCTATCACCTCCATCTTATATTTAAAAAAAAGAATATATCTGATCATATAGACAAATTTGTAAACATTAAATAATAATATCTTAAAAAAAAAAAGACTTTCTGATACATCGGAAGTAAAACAGGTTTTGACAAATACATCTGCTCAATATAGACAAATTTGTAAATAATTATATATTATATTAATATATATGTATATTATAGATATATATATTTATATATATTATATATAATAAGATAAATTATATATTATATATTAATATGTCTATTATATATATATAAGTATTATGATATAAGTATATACATATATATATAATTATAAGAATATATAAGTATTATAATATATCTAAGAATATAATTTTACACTCACACAAACCAATATTTAACTAAACAAACACTACTAACGTTAATAAAATATTATATTACCAATTACAATACCACGATTCCCATCACAAACTTTGTAAACTCAGCCTTAAAATATCCATCATAGAACAATTTAAAATCAATTTCTGCGCAATGGTTTCCGATGCTAGTCCGTGAGTTATACACTCAGGTAGGGTTTACCTTTCATGGAACACATTCTGCACTTGGCATCGAAACTCGTTTTCAAAGGAAAGTTTCAGAAGACTGTTTCTAAACCGCATAAGATACTATATGTTGGTATAAAGTGCTGCAAGCTAATAGATATAAGTTCGTTGCTAGCCTGTCGCCACCGGTCCCAATATATATTATATATTTGACTTGGGTTTCCTTGTCCTTAGCGGTAGCCAAGCGAAGGAGTCTCTCAGATGATCATGTTCGCTATATAGAAACTTCTCTGGCCACACTTAATTTTGGTGACATCTGTAAATTTAACTTTATAATTCAATATATAATATCTATATTTATCTATATATATATTATATATATTATATATATATATATAATATAACTATATATAAATATATATAATTATATATATATATATTATTATTATAATATTATATAGATTATATAATACATATATATATAAACTATTTATATATATATATATCATATATAATATACTATATATATCATTATATATCTTATATATATATTAAATATTATTATATATATTATATATATTATTATATTATAGTGTATATATATATATATATATTATATATATAATATATAATAATATAGATATATATATATATATCATATATATTAATTATATATATTAATATATATATATTATATAATATATATAATCATATTATAAGATATTATATATTATTATATATACTAATAAACTATATATATATTATACTTATAATATATATATATTATAATAATATATATAATATATATATAATAATATTATATAATATAGTATTATATAATCGAATATATATATATATATATATAGTATTAATATATATAAATATATTAATAGATTAGTAATATAGTATGTATATATATTATATATTTATATATATATATATAGTAGAATAGTTATAGTTATATATATATTTTAATATATAATAAATACTAATATATTTAATATATATATAATATAGATTTATTAAATATATAATAGTATTATATATATATATATTATTATTATATATTATATAATAATATATAATATATATAGTTATATTATATATATATATTAATATAATTTATAATATATAAGATAGTAATATAGTATATATATAATATTATAATATTATATATGTATTATTATTTAAATTAATAGTATAATAGAATTAAAAAAATTATATATATATATATGTATATATATAATATATATATATATTATATACTATAATAACGTATATTATATATATACTATATATATATATGAATAATATATAATAGATATATAATTATATATTAATTATATATATTATATAAATATATATAAAAATATATATACTATAATATTACTATAAATATGTAATAATAAGTTATATATATATTATATATTTTAATAATATAATATATATATATAATATATAATAATATAAGTCTATAATATATATATATATATATTATATTATATTTATATATATATAATAAGTATAGATATATATAATTATATATATTATATATATATATATAATATTATATATATATTATATATATATAATATATATATAACATATATATAATAACGATATATATATAATTATATATATAATATAAAGTATATATATAATAATATATATAATATATATATATATTATTATTATATTATATATTATTGAATATATATATATATATATATTATATATTTATAACATATATTTATGATTCTATATTAAAATATTAATATATATATATATATAATATTAATAGTATAGTTATATAATTATATATATATATATAATATATATAATTTATTATATATACTATATATATAGTTATATTAATCTAATATAATAATATAATTATATATATACATATATATATAATATTTATATATCTATAATATATATATATATATATATAATAGATAAATATATATATATATTATATTCCATTATAGTATTAATATATATAATATATATTATAATACTATATATATATAATATTATAGTAAAAATACCGGTATATATAATGGTACTTATTAGATATAACTATATAAATATTATTATATAGATTATAAACATTATATTAGGTATATAATTAATATAATTATATATATTATAATATAGTATATATATATATATATATTATAAATATATATATATAATATATATTATATATATATTAAATATATATATATATAGTATTATACGTATAATATTATATATATATATATGTATATATATATAGTATAATATATATAGTATATATTAATATATATATAATTATAATATATATATAATATTAAAATAATACTAATTATATATTAATATATAAAAATATTAATATATAAAACATATATTAATATATATAATATATAATATATATATATATATATATATATATTATATATATTATATATATATTATCATTAGTATATATATATATTATATATACTATTATATATGAGATATATATATTATCTTTATTAGCTCTTCAGCTTTATTGGTTCGTTATTTAAGATCTCCGAATTAATTAATTTACTTTCTTCTTTTGAAATCATTTGATATTAAATCATAAGATAAGTATTTTAAGTAAGAGTGGAGAGAAAGGGAGGAGAAGAGAAAAGAGAGAGTAGGAACAAATCTTATTCTTAACATTTGCTTTTAGCCAATTTAATTGAGAGGAATGATATGTCATTCGCCAAGCGATAATTATTATTTTTATTATAATTATTATTATTATTATTATTATTATTATTATTATTATTATTATTATTATATTATTATTATTATTATATGATTATATATTATTATTGATTATTATTATTTTAATTACCATGTTTCATGGAATATGCTTTTTATCTTAATATATTATATATTATTATTATTATTATTATTTATTAATTACTACTAGACATAGTATAGTAGTATAGTATAGTATAAAAGTGTTAGTAGTAGTAGTAGTAAGTAGTATCATATTCCCAGAAGACTTGCGCCAGTTTCTATTGTTTTTATCTTTATTGATAATGTATATTGCTGTCCTCCCTCAACTTTCTAATGGATGTTTCTTAATGACCCCTTTCCTGTTTGCTAAGGAACATTTTTTTGTTAATAAAAAATTTTGTCATGCTTTAAAAGGTTTTTTTTCGTCAATTTCTGCTTTGATTCTAATTTTCTTTCCCTCGTTTTTTTCTTTTTTACAACCTCTTATTTTTTTTTTTTTCATATCATTAAATCAAAAAATAGCTTTCCAGTTTTATGAAATAATGGTAACAATTCATAGAATGCTTTTAAGCATAAGTGTGAGTTTATGATATAATTACTTTGTCTAACTTGTCAACAATTTCATATTTCTTTACTAATAAGCTTGAAATTGAGGTGCGTTAATATTATTTTTTAAATTATTATTACTTCAGGTTAATTGACTACTTTATCGGTTGGATAAGTGTTTTGCTTTTCTTTTCTTTTTATGTAATACGTGTATCTTTATCTTCTCTTGAGTATTTAATATTAAATTAATCTGTTTCTTTTTATTTTATTTGTTCTAATAAATTATTATCTTCCAGCCAATTACCTTCATTCACTTTATATAGTCTCTTTATGAACATAATAATAATAATAATAATATATAATGATATAATAATAATAAAATAATAAGTAATATTATAATAATAATATAATAATAGATTAATTAATAATAATAATAATAATAATATAATAATAATAATAAAATAATTCATAATATAATAATAATAATAAATAATAATAATAATATATAATGAAATAATAATAGAAAATAACAATAACAATAACAATAACTAAGAATAATAATAATAATAATGATAATAATAATAATATTGATGATAATGATAATGATAATGATAAAAGTATCTATATTAATAATGATAGAATTTCGACTGTTTAAAATTTAGAAGAAATTCTTTAGTTATTTTATTAATAATATATTTAAAATAACTATATTAATAAATATATAATATATATAATTAATATATAGAATATAAATATATAATATAATATAATATATGAACTTAAAACGGTTATTTTAAAATTAAGTATATAATTTTTCCGTAAATTTTGCACTTCAATCCAAGCTTCTTACTGGTATTAACAGGCAGCTACAGCATAATTGTTCTAATAAATGAAAAACATAGTTGATAGGGGTCCCGGAAAGAAGGCTCAGCTTGATACTACACAGGTGTCATGTACTTAACATCTAGAAAGACCATCAGCATTTACCAACCAAATACAGATATACAACCAAAACTGATAGTTTCCTTGTATAACTGATAGAAATTGAGATTCAATGATTGAATGAATATGATTTTGCCGTTCTAGCGTTCGAAGAGAATCCAGTGTTTGTCTCCTTCACGTTTGCTTTGATGTTTCATCGCCCTTAAGCAAAGTAATCGAACATCCTAAAAGAACTTGCTGGCGTTACAAATCATACCGAAAACACAGTTTCTTAGTTCGTTCGATTTTTTCGCACTTTGGTGTGTGTGTGTAGGTGTGTATGTAGGTGTGTGTGTGTGTAGGTGTGTGTGTGTGTTAGGTGTGTGTGTGATTTCAACTATTCATCATGTGTTAGGATGATCAAGATTGCCTTCATATTCGCTCTCACACTAATATTCGATTAGGTTTAGCTTTACCTTAATAAACAGTGCTATTGGTGGGAAAAGATTATATTTACACAATAAACGTGCTAAACCTGTCACTCGGAGTGGCATATATATAAAAAGTGTCTAATATTAGCCACAAAAATCCATATATAATATAATATATATATATAAAAAATATAATATACATAGAATTTTTTACATATATAATATAATATATATTAGAAGATAGTAAATATAATTGAAGTGGATTGTTAAATTGTTAATAGGTAACACATGAATTTAGTATAACAACGCTATTTAATAATCTTTGCTGACATCTTGCTAATCGGTTAAAAATTTAGCATCAAGTCTCTTTGAACAAATTAATTCTTGTCTTTGTAAATCCTAATCACAGGAGTGTTGAAATACACAAAGGATATATGTCTTATATTCATATAATATGGTTACATGATATGTATATTTATAATTATATACTAATATTTATATTAATAATATATATACATATGTTGTATATCTTATACTATATTATATAAAATAATCTAAAATTATTTGATTATTATATCAATAATTATTTGTATTATATATATGTATATATATTTTATATATATATATAATATATATAATTAAGTAGTTTACAATATGTTCCAACGCCGAATGAAGAGCGAGCCTTGAATAGCGACCTTTCGCCGTGGATATTATTTAATTACCCGTGGGATTTCTACCTGCCTTCGATCGACGAAAAAACGGAAGGTTTTTTTCGAAAAAAATAAAATAATATATAAAAAAATTAAAAATAAATAAATAATAAATTAATAAATAAATCTTTATTTCTAATTTTTATTTCATTTTAATACGTATAATAATAAATATAAATAATAAATATAAATAATAAAATAATAATAATAAATAAATACAAGTAAATAAATAAATATGATAAAATAATAATTAGATAAATTAATAAATAAATAAATAAATATTAATAATGATATGTCCCTCACCGCAAGATTACGTCCCTCTGCGTTCCCCCCCCCGTAAGGGGGGGGAGCAGCCCCCTAAAATTAAATTGATTCGTAGAATGCGTGAAATTTGCGGCTTGGTAGAGGAGCAGAATTGAGAAGGATTCTCGAGTTGATTCGGCTTCGGTTTCCAGAGACCCCCCGGGGGGTCCCCTCCTGAGAAAAGAAGAAATGCATGGAATGCAAAAGAGGAACGAAGAAGAAGATGGAGAAAAAGAAAAGGATTGGAGGAGAAGAAAAGAAAAAGTGTATAGAAGAAGGAGAAGAGAGTCTGAGTCAGAGGAGGTCGGAGTTGCATCGGCACACACGGTATTTTGGTAAGATAAATATTTTGTTTAGTCCATAAATGTTACATATAAACATGATATTGTTATTTGAACTTGTGATCGAAATGACCATTCATAAGTCCGTATGGTGTTCTGGACATTCTAACGGAGGTGTTCCGTACTGAAAAAATGCGCATGGGAATGCAAAACAGAGGAAGTAGAAGGAAGAAGAGGGAAGAGGAGGATGAGAAAGAGTCCTGAGAAGGAGACAGAGTGGTACTGCACCGTGCTGTAGCGTGGGCGTCCAAAAGTTATAAACATTCGTTTAATAAATACAATATCAATACTGTTCATATAAATGCTTAATGTTCTAACTGTACTATGTCCGTTAATGCTATTGCATCAGCAAAGATAAACCGTTCTAAATGTTGGAGACTGACATTTATCTATTTCAAATCTCATTTTCTTTCATATCGGCTATAGATTTTTTTTTGTTTTTTTTTTTTTTTTCTTAAAACTTTTTATTTACTAAAAATTTATTCTTTCATGTTATAACGTAAAAAATCGCGTTTTTACATACAATATTCAGTATCAGTAAATCACT
>JABUQX010089322.1:15000-17500 GCA_015478945.1 Trachelipus rathkii | reverse complement strand
TAATAATACTAATAATCAATAACAATAATAATAATAATAATAATAATAATAATAATAATAATAATAATAATAATAATAATAATAATAATAATAATAATAATATTAATAATAATAATAATAATAAACAATAATAATAATAATAAAATAATATACTAATAATAATAATAATAATAATAATAATATATAATACATAATAATAATAATTAATAATAATAATAATAATAATAATATATAATAATAATAATAATAATAATAATAAATAATAATAATAATAATAATATAATAATATATAATAATAAAACAATAATAATATAATAATAATATATAATAATAATAATAATATAATAATAATAATAATAATAATAAATAATAATAATAATAATAATAAATAATAATAATAAATAATAATAATAAATAATAATAATAATAATAAAAATAATAATAATAATAATAATAATAATAATAAATAATAATAATAATAATAATAATAATGAATAATAATAATAATAATAATATAATAATTAATATAATAATAATAATAAATAATAATTATAATAATATAATATATAATAATAATTTATAATAATAATAATAATAATAATAATAAATACTAATAATAATTAATATAGGAATAGTATGAGAAAATGAAGTATAATAATAATAATATAATAATAATAATGAATAATATATAATATAATAATATAATTAATAATAATAATAGATAATAAATAAAATAATAATAATTAATAATATTTATAATTATAATTAATATATTATAATTATAATTATAATTATAATTATAATTATTAATTATAGATTGTAATTATGTGATTCTAGTTCTAATTCGCGTTACAATTTCTAATCACAACTTGTCATTATGATCAATAGTATATATTAAATATTTAATTAATAATTATAATTATAATTATAAGTATAATTATAATTATAATTATAATTATATTATAATTAATAATTATAATTATAATTAATATAATAATAATAATAATAATAATAATAATAATAATAATATAAATAATTAATAATAATAATAAAATATAATATATAATAATAATAATAATAATAATAATAATAATAATAATAATAATAATAATAATAATTAATAATATAATAATAATAATAAATAATAATAATAATAATAATAATAATAATAATAATAATAATAATTATAATTATAATTATATTATAATTATAATTATATAATAAATAATTATAATTATAATTATTAATTATAATTATAATTATAATTATATTATAATTATAATAATATAATAATAATAATAATAATAATAATAAAAAATAATAATAATATAATATCTAAATAATATAATAATAATAATATATAATAATATAATAATAAATAATAATATAATAATAATAATAATAAATAATAATGAATCATAATAATGAATAATGAATCATAATAACAATAATAATAGTTAATCAATGAAAATGAAAGTATTTATTAATGGAAATGAGGAGACTGTTTGTGGTCGTACCGATTTCTAGGTCAATGTGGCTGTTCCTCAAATACATGTATACAAATATTTAGACGCAGGGAACTTAAATGTAAGGTTTCCAATGTTTGGCAGATGATAGGCAAATTGGCTACCTCAATAAGGAATAATGATGGATGTATAAAGATTTAAAAGATATAAGATGGGAGCTGTAATCGTTGATGGGATAGGCAGGTTCAATTCCTTTTCACTAAATTTTTCTTTTGCCTCATCTTCATTCTTTCTAAAACTAATATCTTTCTTTCCTCATAATCCCCGGTTCGTATCGTCGCTTATTCCTTCATGGCCATTCAGGCTACGAGCAGTGCCTGTCGTGTGTGTAAAATTCTGTTCTCCTATCACTCTCAGCTAATTTTCATTCGCTAGAAATCGTTGCAGGGATACTTTCGACGAGCAAAGCTGGCTTTCATTCATAAAAAAAGTGCGCTAACCTCCTTGTTCTCCTACTGACATCTTTCATCTCTAGCAACTTCTGTAAATCTGCCTTTCCTCCTCTTATTCGATCTGATCATTGTGTTGCTAATTCTCCAACTGAAAAGGCTAATCTCTTCAGCCCCTCGCTCAACTATATTCTCTATGTCTCAATACTAGCACTTTCCCTCCCTCAGTGTTGGAAGCTCTCACATGTCCAACCTATTCTGAAAAAAGGAAGCCGCTCTGATCCTTCTAACTATCGCCCTGTAGCTCTCAATTGTATTCTATCTAAGATGCTTTTGAAAACCCTTCTCAACTCATCTTCTTAGATCATCTGGAACATCATCCGATCGCCAGTACGGCTCTCGTTGCACGAAGTTTACTGGCGATATACATTCCTATCTAACCGATTTATGGTTTTTTGCTCTTAGGAACTACGGAGAGACTTGGGTGGTGGCGCTTGACATATCCAAAGCATTTGACCGAGTATGGCACGCGTCACTGCTCTCCAAGCTCCCTCCTTTGGTTTCATCCTTCCTCTGCTTACTTAT
>JABUQX010089322.1:0-2500 GCA_015478945.1 Trachelipus rathkii | reverse complement strand
TTATTGAGGGTAATAATTTCAAATTCTGGCTTTCTTTTTTTCATAAAATCATGCCTCACGTAGACTTTTTTTTATGGCCGGCTGCAAAAAAGGGTCCCTGATCCCCTCAGTATCAAGATGTTCATTGATAATTTTGAGAGAAAAATTCTTTTAATAAGGGAAGAGTCCCAGGAGACAATACAAAACTTGGAAAGAAAACAAAAACGGATATCTCCGAATTAAATCGAGAGGCTAAACAGATATGTGACATAATTATTTGTCAGATAAAAGATAGATTTACGTTCTCACGACATTTAATTGTTGCCACGTTATTTCTGGCGGAAATGTTTCCTCAGTATGATCCCATCTTTCCTGAGAAAAATGTAAATGAAACCTGTAAAGTGTACACTTTCATTGACATAAACAAACTTAAAAAACAGAACTATCTTTAATATATAGCCTAGAAGAATTTCGTTCTATGTCTGGAGCCATAGCTTTATTTGATGTCATTACTGAAAATCACTTGGAAGCCACTTTTAGTGAAAGTGTGAAACTATTAAAAGTTTTAATAACCATTCCGATGACAACGTCCGAAGTAGAGTGCTATTTTTCTACTTTAAAAAGGATTAAAACCTTTCTTAGAAACACCATGGGGTTAGCAATGCTTTCGATCGATTTTAATAATAATTTTAATAATAAGGTGATTGATAAATTTGGACTTTCTTTTTAAATAAAATTGTAAAAGTAAGTTACATAACTTTTTAAAAATAATTGTAAAATTTTTTAATTTTTTAGATGTAATGCTTTACGGTCATCAATGCTCTCTTTTTTAAAACACACACGCACTCACACACCACCACACACTCACACACACAAACACACACACACATATATATAATATATATATATATATATATATATATATTATATATATATATAGTATATATATATATAGTATATAATATATATATATATATATATATATGTGTGTGTGTGTTGTGTGTGTGTTTGAAGCTAAAATGTAAAGTGCAAACTACCAATATATTTAGGACGCAGCGCGCTGATATATATTAATATATATATATATATATATATATATATATATAATATAGTATATATATATATATATTATATTATAATATATTATATATAGATATATATATATATATATGGTATAATATAATATATTTGCGTTTTTTCTGCCACTTTTGATCTGGCCGATTGGGGGCCTTGCGTCGCTTCTACGCTAGCTATAATTGGAATGACTGCTTTGACTCTGGTGACGCTTTGGCTTCTGCCGATAAGGTGGGAGCTGTAATTGTTGATGAGATGACAGGTTCATTCCTTCTTCGACTGAATCTTTCTCCTCATAATCCATGGTTCAATCGTGCTTGCTCTCTGGTCGATTCAGGCTAGAGACAAGTGCTATCGGGGGTGGAAAAATTCTCGTTTTTCTATCACTCTTGCTAATTTCCATTCAGCTAGAAATCGTTGCAGGGATACTCTTCATCGAGCAAAGCGGGCTTTCATCAAACGAAAATGCGCTAACCTCCTTGATTCTCCTACTGATAAATCTTTCTGGCCCTCTTGCCAAAGACATCTCTAACAAACTTACTGAAATTGTCTCTTCCTCCTCTTTATTCTATCTGTTGTTCTGTTGGCTTAATTCTCCAACTGAAAAGGAAAATCTCTTCGGCCTCCATATTTTACTCTAACTCAACCCTAGACGATTCTGGTACTCGCTCCTCCCCCTTCCTTCTTCTCTCAGGTGTCCTATGCCTGTGCCTGTGATTACATTTGATCGGGTGCATGTGCTCCTGAATATGAACGTTAGGAAGGCTGGTGGCCCGGATGGCATTCTTCCCTGAGTTTTGAGGGAGGGTGCTTCCGTGCTGACCCCGCCCCTCGTTGAACTATATTCTCTATGTCTCAATACTAATAACCTTCCCTCAGTGTTGGAAGCACGCACATGTCCACCCTACCGAAAAAAAGGAAGCAGCTCTGATCCTTCTAACTATCGCCCGTATAGCTCTCCACTTGTTTCTATCTAAGGATCTTGAAACCGCTTGCCAACCTCTCATTTCGTAGAATCATCTGGAGTGCTCATTCACTGTTCTTTCCGATCGCAGTACGCTTTCGGAGCTCGAGTCCTACTGGCGATATACTTTTTGCTATACAAACTGATTATGTTTTCCACCCTTAGAGATTACGGAGAGACTTGCCGTGGCTTGGCGCTTGAAGTCCAAGGGCATTTGGACCGGTTATGACACGACAGTCACTGCTCTCCAAGCTCCCCTCCTTTGGGGTTCCTCCTTCTCTCTGCTTATTATGTCTAGTTTCTTTCAAGCGATCACTCAATAGTCGGCTGTTTCCCCTTATTTGTCAAAAGGTGTGTTCCTCAGGTGTCTGTCTTATCTCTACTCTATTATCCTACTTTCATTAAATGAATTTCTCACCCTGCACATCTAACTCATATCACTCGTATATATGCCATGACTCGACCCTATCTCTCTGCTTCTTT
>JABUQX010089321.1:30000-50000 GCA_015478945.1 Trachelipus rathkii | reverse complement strand
CGTTTTTTTTTACTTTATCGATATATAAATTTGTTTTTATATTACAGTATCGTGTATTAATTGTACTCTTGTAATAATGGATTGCTTTTTTTTTGTAAAACTTTTACCCTTTTTGCATTTTGGCTCTATCTATCTATAAAAGTGCCCGAATTTCATAGAAAATTTATTGAACCAATCTGTCCTTAATAGATTATCCTATGGGAAGAATATTTTTAGGAAAATAGCTAGAGGATGCTATATGATACATGACTTAAGATGCCATCACCTTTTTTTTGTTTGTTTTTTTGTAAAAACACTTCCGTTATTTTATCACCTATCAAGCCTTTATCATGCAGTTCATATATCAATAATTAACCAGTTTGGACGTCACCTTGAATCAAATGATGACTGGTTTTTTAAGCGGGGTTTTTAAGGAATCGAAACTAATCTTTTTTATCTTCCAACTTCATCATTCTACTTAGACTTTAATCTAGCACAAAGCTATAACTTTACAAACACAAGATTTAAGTTTCATGGAAAGTTTCTGAAACTTAAAGAAACTTTTAAGGGGGTTGTGTTTGCTCTGAAAAGCCATCAAAACTTTCACACATCTATTTGCTTTTATATGTAAACGGTCGTCGTCAAACTTGTAAGCAGTATGTATCACAAAAACCTGATATCATTCTACCCATACGGCTATTCTTGAATTTGTTGTATTGTGCTTTTCACAGTATCAACACCTCAACTCTTTGATAACTCCACTGCGCTTTTTTTTCTGACTAATGAAGATTTGCTACCTCCTTCTATACTATTACTTGCACATTGAACCATGCTTTTTTTTGAAATCTGATCTCATACATCCTCTTTTTAGGAAAGCTTGCGGTTCTCATCTTGTCACATAATTTAATGTTTTCACTCTTCAATACTCCAACTCTAACTTGGCGGCAATGCTCGTCCTTACGTTTAACATGCAGTTAAAGTCTGGAACACACTTCCCTTTTCTATCTTTGCAAAATCTTATGAATTTATCATCATCAAATGCATGGCTATTATTTCACCATCACTCGAGCAGTAGATCAAAGAATTTAATAAATTAAGGAGATGACATTCATCAACGATTTTTTCTGTCGTATTCTTTTATTAATAAATAAAATTTTCGGCATCTCCATTTCGTTCAATATTACTTTTGTTAACTATAGAACTCATTCCATGAATACGAAAATCAATAGCAGGTTTGGATGCTTGTCATCAGTTATCAAATGCTGCTTATAACTCTAATTCATGACTCACAGAGCGACCAGAAAAGGAAAAAAAAACTGCGGAGTATTACTAAATTGTAAGGCATGCAAATTTAATATATATATATAGTTGATTAAAAATACAATAAAATAAAATTAAAGGTACATAAGTATTTCTTCAAAGAAGAAATTAGAAAATCAATCGATTTGAAATACTCCCATTCTCGTAGCTTGGTTATGGGGGCTTTAACATTGCATTTCCTAGGCATTTTATACTATGTTCTCTATAATACATTCCTCATTTTATCAATTCTTCTATACACCTATATATAGCATATATATATATATATATATATATATATATATATATATATATATATATATATATATATATATATATATATATATATATATATATATATAAATATAAAAAATAAATATTGGTAATCATAAAGAGTCAGATTATGAAAGGGGAAAATAAATCTGAAACAACTCAAAAGATACAATCAAGTCTTACTCATCACTCAGTAACATTTTATATACAACTGTATCAGATATATAAAACGATAAAAATTAAAAAAGGATATTAACCTATTTTGGCATATTTTTATAATGATATAAAGATAGCTAATATGTGGCACATTCTGTAAATAAATAGGCACTTAATTGTTTAACCTTAATTAACGGACACAACAGCAAAAATTACATGCTGCTCTTAATTTGCTACACATTAAAAAATAATATTTTCTAATGTCCTAAAACTTAAATTCGTTTGAACTTCCTTCATTTGATGAATGGTCTCCCGAATGAGGTAAAGATCTACGTACTACGTGAACACTTCGATCTGAAGACTGTTGTAACGAGTATTCGAAAGGCGAGTACTCATTTCCATCTTGATCGCGTAATGATTGAAATATATATGATTGTAAAGAGCAGACAATCTAGGAAGGATTCACTCTTTTTCACCTCTAAGATCATCTAATTGACTAAGAAGTTCATTTTTCATCTGCTTGAACTCTTTGACTTCTTCTACAAAATGAACAACAATTTGATCCGATTTTCGTTTCCGACAATTCTGTGCAGCGATCCTATTCTTTCCTCGCTTTCGTATGTCTTTTGTAAGAGAAAGTTGTTCATCTGAAAGGTTACAATTTGATATTTTCTTTTTAAATTCATTAATCGGAAGATTGATAATGTCTTCACAAGAAATTGGTATATTCATTGCTCTTGCTCTCCTTTCATCTTGTGACATTTCTTTCACAATCATTTTTTCGTCCTATATATATATATATATATATATATATATATATATATATAGCAGTATATATATATATATATATATATATATATATATATATATATATATATATATATAGTATATATATATATATATATATATATATATATATAAGGTAGAGTCGGAAAATACCAGAACATTCCGATTAGTCTTCGCATCTTACAATGTAATAAGCACGTGTTTTGAGAAATGTGTTCTCAGACATGTAAGGACGTGTATCAGTAGCGTATGACAGTCCTGAGCATCTGTTCGTATTTAAATTCAGTTTGATTTGGGGCGCTGTCGTTGTGTGTTGTCGGAAAATGTTAATCAAGAATGGCTCACTGTGAGCAGAGAGCAAACATAAAATTATGTGTCAAATTGCGGAAAACGTTTACAGAAACATACAATTTGGCAAAGAAGGTGTAAGGTGATGAATTATTATCGAGAACCTGATAATTACGAGTGATAAACGAGCTTTAAAGAAAAGCGAGATTCGCTGCAATATGAAGAGCGTGTCGGCAGACCGTCCTCGCACAAGACTTGAACATGCTCCGCATGTGTACTCATCTTGACCCAAGATCCCTCACCCAGGACAAGTGTAAAGAGTGGGCCCACAATTGCAGAGAACTCCCTGCTATGGTGGATGCGGGTCGAGGATTGTTGAATAGGGTAATAACTGGCGATGAGACGTGGTGTTACCTCCTGCTGAATTCGATCTTTTCCCTCGCATGAAGGATCTGTTAAAAGGACGACGATTTCAGCCAGCTGAAGAAATTCAAAGTGCTACGACGCATGCTTTGAAAGTGGTAAGAAAAGATGGCTTGCAGCGGTGTTTCGAGCAGTGATACAAGCGCTGGCAAATGGCTGTGACAGCAAAAGGAAGGTACTTTGAAGGTGGTATTGTGTAATATGTTGTATCATATACGATAATAAAGTTTAGTTAAAAGTTCCGGTATTTTTTGACTCTACCTCGTATATATATATATATATATATATATATATATATATATATATATATATATATATATATATATATATATATATATATATATATATATATATATATATATATTTATATATATACATATATATATATATATATATATATATATATATATATATATATATAACAATTAAACATTATAGCAAAATCATCGTTAAAACATATTGAATATAAAATTGCAATAAAAACACAAAAATTAAACATATGTCCTAATAAAACCTGTTTGTAGATATTAAATGATGTTCATATTCATTTACTCACTACATTTATTAAGTTTATATATATATATATATATAGTTAGAGCAGAGTTATATATATATATATATATATATATATATATATATATATATATATATAAGCATAGAAGAGCGCAGTATGTAAGAAGAGTAGCATAAATATCTCTGTATATATATATGTATATATATGCTATATGTACATTTTTATATATATATATATATATATATATATATATATAGTCTATAGGATAGTGTTATATATATATGTGTTTTGAGTTAATATATATATGTTATATATATATATATATATATATATATATATATATATATATATATATATATATATATATATATATATATATATATATTACTTTATAAAAAATAACGCACCACTAGCATAAATTCCTTCGCAGGAACGGGAAGGCCCCTAACCCCATGAAACCCCACACCAACACAGACGACAGCATCATTTAAACTTTGTAACCACCCCACATAGAATTCGCTGCAGTATTGGGGCCGTCACCGCGATAAATTTAGGAAAACATAAATCACGTAACTAGACCTGGGAGAGGTGAGGGTAGGTAATGTTGGGGGTATAATCGGGCGAGGGATCAATCACATACGACCAATCACATACGAAGCGACTCCAATAATTATGGAGAGGATAGTGCGTCAACTGTCAAGAGATCAGTGCGTGCAGATAACAACACTAAACGCCGAAGGACACAAGTACCGGGCACTTGGTCGATGGTTCGGTGTAGCGCTCATAACGATTGCACGGGTGGTCCAACGGTACAAGGAAACGATGACAAGGGATCGCCGGCGAGGACAAGGCAGTCCCTGGGCCACAACACCCTCGGAAGACCGATTTATACGTCTGCTGGCATTACGCGAGCGCCAACAACGGCACGACATCTGCAGATACAACTGGCGGAGTAACAATGAACCAGGGTGAGTGACAATACAGTGCGTCGACGCCTTGCAGAACCTAATTACCGGTCCCGGAGGCCTACCATAGGTCCACCGCACACCACGGCACATCGGCATTTGCCCGAGAACAGTCCATTCGACGGTCGACGATTGGGCAAAGGTGCTCTTTACGGACGAGTCGAGTGTTTCTCTGTACGCCTCGGACAGGCTTGCTAGAATATACCGACGACCGACGGAGAGGTTCGCGCAATGCAATGTGCTGCAGGTGCCGCCGTTTGGAGGTTGGTCGGTTATGGTCTGGGGAGGCATCTCTATCGGGGCCTACGGAGTTGCACATCTTCGATGGAGGCACTCTTACAGCCTTAAGGTATTTCACAGACATCCTCGAACCATATGTCGTGTCATATGCCCCCTACATCGGTGAGCCATTCATCCTAACGCATGAAAATGCAAGACCACACAAGGCCCAATGTGTGAACGACTACCTTAAGCAGTTCAAATTACGACATTGGAGTGGCCAGCTTATAGTCTGGACCTCAACCCAATCGAACTTTTGAGGGATATCCTGAAACGTCGGATCTGACAGCTGCAAACCTCTCTACGGACCCTCCCGGACCTGCGACAGGCACTGCATGACGTATGGGAACAAATCACTGTCCAGGACATTCGCAAACTCATCGAGAGCATGCCAGGACGGTGTCAGGCAGTCATCCGTGCCAGAGCTGGTTATACACGGTATTGAGACAGACCCAACACCCCCCGCGGCCGTCGCCGTACGTACCAACATTGTGTGTTTGCAGCGCCGAACCTCCGAACCCTACTGCGAGACCTTTGGCTGTACCCTGGCCTTACACTATCAACCTACGGTTCTGGGGAGGAATCCACCATGTTATTGTCATTGTCCAATAAAGTGTCTTAGCGTTCTTCAACCTTTTCTACCCTTCCTTCGCGACGTACCCTTGTGGTACGTTAATTTTGACGAGTCATATATATATATATATATATATATATATATATATATATATATATATATATATATATATATATATATATAGTTACATAAATATATATAATTAGATATATATATATATATATATATATATAGTATAAGTATATATATATATATATATATATATATATATATATATATATATATATATATATAGTATAGGTTAGAATTAAAAACTGTTCGTTTTTTTAAAAACACTTTTTTTAAAAAGACGAAAGGGCAAAATTTTTTTGTGTTTTTTTTGTTTTTTTTTAAATACTTATTTTCATATATATCAAGTCTTTTAGGTATTTAGCATTAAAATACAGTAAATACAATATGCTAAAAGAGGTATACAATATATAAAGTAGAGTTTAGTACTTAATAAAGTTTTATTAGTGCTCTAGGGCATATAATTATTGCACTTCTTAAGTCGATTAATATTATTATTATTATTATTATTATTATTATTATTTATATATATATATATATATATATATATATATATATATATATATATATATATATATATATATATATATATATATATATATATTTATATTTATATATATATAAATATTTTTTATATATATATAGTTATATATATATTATATATATATATATATATATATATATATATATATATATATATATATATATATATATATATATAATATATATATATATATATATATATATATATATATATATATATATATATATATATATATATATATATTCTTTCATCTACCTTTTTCTCCCCAGACTGGTGGTAAGGTGCGTAACAAGCATCAGAAAAGAAAAGCAGTAGAAGAATATGACAAAAGTCGAAAAGAAAGCCCAGCCTTACCCCCCCCCCCCCTCTGTTCCATTAATTAGTAAGGACTCGTTGCAGTCAGAAAATCCACCCTATAGCTTCACAGGGACTGCGACGGCCCCCCTATGTAAATCGTCAGTGTAAAAGGAATTCATCCCTGACCCAGGTGGGCCACAACCATACCCCCTCACAAAACCCCGCCATTCTCTCTTATTATGCACCTTTATTCTCGCCTCTGCCAAACTCACATTTCTCTCCTTCAGACATTCGTTTACTGACTCAATCCACTTTTTCTTCGGTCGGTTTTCAACACACTCGCCACTATACATCTGCTTAAAAACCGACTATCATTCATCCTTTCCACATGACCAAACCATCTCAACATACTTTCATTTATTCTCTTGTTTACCCCTTTCTTCACACCACACAACTCTCTAATAAGTTCATTCCTCATTTTATCAATTCTTCTCACACCTAGCACGCCCCTAAGATTGTCCATCTGAACACATTGAACTTTAGATCTATACTTCTTATTCCAGACCATAGTCTCACTAATATACAATAACACAGGTAACAACATACCGTCATGTAAGACCCTAGCGCACTAAAGACTTAGTCCCTTTACATTCACCAACGATTTAATTGCACCAGCCACCTTCCTGCCATTCACAACTTTCCTACTAAACTCTGCATCATCCGTTCTCTTCTCATCCAACATATACCCTAAATATTTAAACTCAGACACTTGTTCCAGCTGCTCACCATCTAACATAACTTCACACTGAGGACTGTCCTCACCACAACCATACCCTTGCTCTTATCTACGTTTACTTTCAAACCCTCCTTTTACACACCCTACCAAATTTCTACCAATCCTCAAACTCTTCAGATTTGCCACACAAACCAAATCATCCGCATATATTGGGCACGCTCCACTCATCTCCATCATTCTAACACAATTTCCTGTCACGCCCACCTTCACTTCTTTCATAACCCCATCCAAGAGGACAAATTGAATAACCAAGTGAGACATAACACAACCCTCTGCCTCAATTCGCTATTAATACTAAACCAATCACTTTTGACACCATTTATTCTTACACACGCCTCAATTATCGTCATACATACTTCTTTGATTCCATTCAGAAGCCTATCACAAACACTATATATCCCTAACACCTGCCATGGAACCTTCCCTATTAACCCTATCATACTCCTGTTAAATCCATAAACCTAAATACAATTTATTCTTCCTCCTTGTCATTAGAACTGTTGTTTCAATGTAAAGATTTGACCACACATCCTCTACTACTCCTAAACGTACCTTTTTTCTTTTTCACCAATCAGTCTTTCAGTCACTCGCCGCACTCTTTTCGACCAAACACTAGCATATATCTTCCCTACAACACTCAATAATGAACTAAATACCCTAATTTCTACAGTTCCCTTTACTCTTTACCCTTATAAAGGTACTATTACTGCTCTCCTCCAACCCTCTGGAACTATACCTCCATAAACGCCTTATTATACAACTTCAAGATCCAATCAATCATCATATTGTCTCCGTTCTGATCATTTCACCAGTAATTTCATCTATACCTGCAGATTTCTTACCATTCTTCAACTTTCTCTCTACCCATTTCCTCCGTTGCTAATAACCTCATCCCCAAAATACCTATTCCTTTTGTTCATCAAACCCACACACACAGTCATTATCTCCTCATCATTACTGCCAATATTATACAGATTTTCTTCAAAGTGTTCTTCCACACTCCACTCACACCCATTTCATCAGTTACAAAAACACCCATCCCTATTCATTATTCTGGGCAGGTTCCCCTTATTTTTTCTAATCTTTTGCGCTTCCTTCCAGAAGAGCTTCCTATTCCCTTTGTATGTCCCCATTCATCCTCCTTCCAAACTGTTCATTACTCCTTTTTTTCTCTACATATGCAACTTTAGTATTCTTTTTCCTCCTTATATAATTCCAAGCAACTTTCCTTTTTGAAACTTCATCATTTGTTTTTAGTACATTCAACCACGCTTCTTTTTTACTTTTAACCGCTTGCATCACCTCTTCATTCCACTACTCACTGTTATCATTCTTACTTCCTACTTTAGCACACCCACATACTTCTTTGCACTGCTAACAATTGCCTTCCTTCATTTGCTTCCAGATTTATTCAGTATCAACTTGTTCACATTCAACTGATTTACTTTGCGCGAGCGTTCTTACATACGTATCCTTATTACCTTGTTCACTAAACTTCACCTAATTTTACCCACTTCCTTCCGTATCACCTTCCTCCATCCAAGTCCCCACTAACTTTAATTTTTAGCATAGAACAACATAATGATCCGATAATCCCATTCCTAAACCCCTCACTGATTTAACATCCAATTCATACTTCAACATCTCCTTCACCAACACAAAATCCATCATACTTTTCACTTTGATACCATCTCTACCTACATCAACTCTAGTATACTTATGAATACTCTTGTGTTTAAAGAAAGTATTACTCTACACACATACCTCACCTCACAGAAATCAATCACCTTCTACCATTCTCATTTTCTCCTGACACCTTAAAACCACCTGGTAAGGTCCTTTGATCATATATATATATTAGAGTATATATATATATATATATATATATATATATATATATATATATAGAGTTATATAGTATATATATATATATATATATATATATATATATATATATATATATATATATATATATATATATATATATATATACTGTATATATATAAAAATATAGTATTATTAGTCAATATTTAGGCCTAGAAGGGGTATTGGTACTACTGTATAATTTAAAACATCTTTTATATACATAAAAAAAAGGTAATTTTAAAAAAAAAACAAAAAAAAACATTGTTTTAAAAAAAAGTGTTTTTTTTTAAAAAAAAAAACAAATTAAAAAAAATATATATATATATAGTAGCAGCAGTATATATAAATAGATATATATATATATATATATATATATTTATATATTTTTTTTTTCACATATATATATATATATATATATATATATATATATATATATATATATATATATATATATATATATATATATATATATATATATATATATATATATATATATATATATATATATATATATATATCAAATATATATATATAACATCAATATAAACACTAAAGAATGTAAAATATTTTTCACACTACTCTATTATTTAAAAACATATTAAAAACTTATTAAAAACTTTAACAAAAGTGGAAAGGGGGGATCTTCTGATAGGCCTTTCAGTCCTGCCGGACCTTATTCAATCTTATGCCGTGCGCGACTAATTTGATACATTCTAATTTTGTTCAGTGACTGGATGTGTTCGGATTTTGTTGGTTTTCTTCTTTGATTTTATTCATTTTTTTATCAGTTAAAAGGATGTTGTTGAGAATAGGGTCTATTTTCCCTCTAATACATTTATATGTTTTTGTTTTGTATTATAAATCAGGAAGCTCTCTAATAATTTTCGTTTAAATGTGTTTACATTTTTTTTTAAGAATCTGGTAGTTTTTTTCATTTATTTGGTGATTAAATTGGCTTCTGTGTTTAACCAATGCTTAATTTAAATTATCTGTTTGGAGATCATAATCATGTTGGTATATTCTTCTTTTTATATAGACCGATTCTCTATATATGTGCTAAGACAACCTGTGCAACCAATTTTGTAAATTCCCGGGATGGGCTGAGCCGAAGTGGAGTTGCATTGAAGGAATGTCTTTAAATTGGTTATGTTTTTCACAGGTTGTATGTTCGGTGGTAGTAGGTATCTGTATTTATGGGGACCATCTGTTGGTATATTGATATAAATATTAGGTGCTGTGACCGTGTTGTCCTGTAGACTGTTGTAGAACGATTTCTTTGCTCTGTTTAGTGCTTTGTGAAAGATTTTACTTGGGTAATGCAGTTTAGAAAAGACTTCTTTGATGTGATCCAATTCTCCCTCCAGCTCGGCAGGACTACAGATTCTAAGAGCTCTAAGTATTTGTGAAGAAATGACGGACATTTTTGTATTATACGAGTGGGTGGAGAGCCAATTTATATAGGATTCCACATGGGTTGGTTTCCTATACACCATTGTAATAGGTCTGAAGTTATCATCTATTTTAATCATTATATCTAAAAATGATAATGTATTTCTGTTGGCCATTTCTAACGTGAACTTTATGGTAGGTAGGGATTTGTTGGTCGAGGTGATTCAGCATGACTTGGGGGTCTAGTTGGGTGGGCAGTGCCACGAATACGTCGTCGACGTACCTTTTTCAAAAAATCTCAGTAGTTGGGATGACTGAAGACGAAATGCCTTTCGAAGAATTCCATAAATATATTGCTGAGTGTTGGGGACAATGCTATATAACAGTACCACAAATTTTGAAACGCAAACGACTACGCAGTACAGGCACAAAACTGACAACGAAATGATATTCTGACTCAATGTCCTCAAACATCTGTGACTAACTGACAGGTTACCAAAATTGATAGATTTATGATTTCTATAGGTTTTTTTCAGGTAATTCGCTTTAAATTTTTACAGCTTAACTGATATTTTCCCGAATTAACAAAAAGAAATTCGAGGGATACCGTGGATCTTAAAAACTGTGCGTTATAGAGAAAAATTGACATTATTTTTGAATTCTGCAGGAAAAAAACTTCTAAGAAATAGATATTCTTTCTCTTAGGACAAATTCTTTGTTGACCAGTGTCATGATCGTCTTAATTTATCGTTCAATTACTTTTGTTAATAAATGTCACAAAAGTCAAAGGGATTGATACAAAATTAACTTTATTATCTTTTTAAACTGTTAAGTGAAGAGTTTGTGTTTTGAGAGCTCTTGGTTCGATTCTTATTGCAGGTTCTAGGAAGGAACTTTCTAGAAATTTCTAGAATATTTCAATATCCGTGTGATTCGATTTAAAAATAAAAAATATTAGACCCAATAATTATTGCAAAATATTTAAAAATTTTGTCGATTGTACAAATCCTTCTCATTCTCAAGAACTACATTTAGAATATTTTTAAATAAACAAATGTTGTAAAACTTAAATATCATTGAATCGTTCATAAATTACTATTTAATTCAAAGTTCTTTGTATTTTATTATATTTATGAGTAAACATTAATAACTTATAAGAATATGAATCACAAATTTTAGAATATTCTTTCATAATATGAAAAAAATATAATTAAGCACTTCAATTTCTGTACAAAAATATAATAAAAACAAAAGGATTTTTCAAATTATTTCAATATATATATATATATATATATATATATATATATATATATATATATATATATATATATATATATATATATATATATATATATATATATATATATATATATATATATATATATATATATATATATATATATTATATATTTCTATAGAGGTCACTATGATTATCATAATCATCTTTAATAGAATTCAAAAATATATATTTGAATGATCTTAAATTAAAAAAAAAAAATATGATTTATTCTTGGTTAAACTTAATAAAAATACACCAATTTTATTTCTTAACTGAAGTTAATTATAAGTTTCCCTCTCCAATAGACTCTCTCTATTTAATTGAAAAGTTAAAGCAAACACCTAAGAAAATGAAAAAATGAAAAAAAGAAAAATCTCTAAAAAGAATTGAGAGATGTCAATCTATTTTAATGACCGGAAATTTGTACTTTTAAAAATTATGTCTAAGCAAAATTAATATTAATAAAAATGAATAATAATAAGAAAAAAAGGTAGTAATAGTGGTTTAATGGGTACTGTCAATAATGTTATTAACTAGAGGTAGACTGGATATTCGCATCATTTCAATTGCCGCATTGGTGGATATTAATGCTGATTTTATGAGGATAGTGGATGTAGGGAATTATCAATAACAAAGGTTTGAGTATTCAAAATCCAAATATACAATTCAACATTCAAAAACTTAAAACATTTAAAATAAAAAAATATAAATCAATTTAAAATTAATAAAGTGGCCTATATGAAAATATAGTAAAATAAATAAAATTAAAATTTATAACGTAAAAATGTATGAAAAACTGATATTAAAAAAAATCAAATACTAATAAAAATGAAATTAAAAAATTCAGTTACCAAATAAACAAAATTAAATAAAACTGACTTTAATTTCATTTCATATACAGAATTACAGATTATGATATTATAACCTTTTCCATATTGGTAATGTTTTGGAGACAAGGTATATAGGATTCATAGGAGTTGGGTTCATGTCTCTCACCTGGTCTCATAAATACTGGAATTTGATGAGTATTTACTTCATAAACACTTGGTTCCTCTATATCTTTGTATAGTCATATTTTGATTGAAATTTTCTTTGAATAGAGATTTAAAATATCAATTACCTGTGGCTAAACTCTTGAAACTAAAAGCTATCCTTTATCTACATCCCCATATATTGAAAATTAAAATTCGTATTCGCAAAAATTTGGAAATTATATCTGTTTCACAACTAAAGTTAACACAACATCGCAAATATAATTTTGGTTGTTTAAAATATATTAAGGGTAACTAAGAGATAGGTAGTAACTAAAAGAATATTTTCTCTCCTGAAACGGTGCCAACAAGTGGCTCGTAAGGGAAACAAATAATAATTAAAGAGTCGGTCAAAATACAAACAATCATATAAGAATATTTAAGAAGCAGGTATACTTTGCGGCAAAAAACTAAAACTCTCAGGTGTTTGTTAACAGAATTCACCTATTTATTACCAGATTCTTTAACTTTCTAGCGATATTAGTTAAAACTAGATTTGTTTTTTGAGGATATTATTATTTCATATAGCAAAACGTAATGTAAAAGGCACCCAATGTAAGTAATTGTAATTGTTAGAATATTCATCAATAACTGAAGAAAATCATATGATTTTTACCTTAGTGGTTTCTGGTTGTTTCGCCATGAGTGTACTCGGTGAAGAGTCCAATTCTTCTTGATTCTCTTCATTTCTTTCATTTTGTTCCTCTCTGTCAAAGAAATTTAAAGAAGTCGTAGTCACAAAATGTACTTCTTAATACAATTTTGAAAAAAAACAAAAATGGACCGAGCAAGGGAGAATTTTTTAGAACTTTTTATCACTATTTTCATTAATTAATTAATTAATTAAGGGGAGGTTTTGATTTTTACTCCGGGTTGGTCCAGTCATGGACACAAAATTCTTAATTTTCAGCAAATATTGACCAAATAAAAAGCAAATCGTAGCTTTTTCTGCCTATAAAATGTGGTATTCGGGTGTGTGTGTGTGTGTTTTTTTTTGTGTTTTTTTTTTTTTGTAATTTTATTTTTTTGAAAATCTATGTTTTTACATTTTTCGTATCTCTTCCTACCATTTTTTTTAAATGATTTCAAACTTGAAATATACATAGATAGGTCCAATATTAGAGAATCCAGAGATTAATTTATTTACATTTGACCCCAAATACCATCAATGGTCAAATTTCAAACATAACATTTTTGGGTCTTTAAAATGAAAATTTGCGATTTTTTTTCCTGGTCATGCGATCAGAATGAAATTTTCAGTGCATATGTAGTCGGAGGGAATACACATCTTTTATTTAGATCATTTAAAAAAACAATAAAAAAAAAAGTATTTTTTGCAATTTTTTTTTTAGTATACAAAAATATTATCTGAATATAAAAAAGGTGTAATTTCCCCGACTTTATACGCTCGGAAAATTTGATGTTGAACGTATCAGTTAAAAAAAAAAATCTCAATATCTCACTTTTTAGAAAAAGATTTTTGAAAAAGTGAATATTGAGATAAAAGATGTGTATCTCCCTCGACTACATATGCCCTGAAAATTTTATCCTTATCGTATGACCAGAAAAAAAAGGTAACGCAATTTTTCATTTTCAAAACCAAAGTAAGTATAAAATTTAACCATTTTTTTGTCAAAAATCAATAAGCTAATCTCTGGATTCTCTTATTAATGGACCTACTTATGTATTTTTCAAGTTTGAAGTCATTTCGGGAAAAATGCAAACCAGATATCAAAAATGTCAAAAACAGGTTTTCAAATAATGAAAAACAAAAGAAATGACAATAGACATAGTAAAACACCCAAAAACGACGTTTATAACGTTAGATAAAGTTGCGGTTTGCTTTTTATTTGTTCAACATTGACTGAAAAATAAGAATTTTATGTCCATTTAGAGTTTGGAGCTAAAACTGAAAAACAGAATATGGTGTAAGTTTCCTACTACAGCATGATCAGAGTGAACTTGTTAGAGTCTAGCAGAAGGGGACGGAAACCTACGCCCATTAAATTCTCCTTCAATATGTCTGCCTGCTAACGTAATTAACTGTTTAGACCTTACTCGCTAAACTACTGAAGAACCAGACAAGCACGGTTAGGGTAAATGTGAAAATATAAATAAGATTGAGCAAATAGACAAGAGGTGTCTACAATCTTAAAACACAAACCCAATTAAATGACAGAAAACACAAATTCAATTTACGTGCAAATGTTTTTAAGGAGGAGGCTCAATTTAATTCATATATTCTGTTGTACAAGCAATACATATGTAGTATGTTGTTGTGCCAATCTCATACAAGGATTTTGGTACCAAGATCTCCCCTCTCTCTCCCCTTCTCTCCCTCCAACTTACACAGCGGTAAAAACTACCAAAACACAATTTGTCTGATCAGTGAAAGAGGGAGACAGGTGTCTCTCTAAAATTCGCCATCGGTGTATTAATTAATAATTTATTAATAAGGAAGGATCAGTCTCCTTCAATAAATAAAACTAATATCATATACGAGAAAATATTATATATTATATTATATTATAAAATAATAGAAAAATAAATATATACTAATACATAAATATACTTGGGGTATGTATTATATAAGTATAAAATAGATATTTAGAATATTGTTATTAGAATCGATATTATTAGAATATATAATATAGAATATATCATAAGAAAATATAATATATAAATATAATAATATATAATATATAATATTAATATATATAATAATATAATAATATATAATATAGAATAAATAATATATAATATATTAATATATAATATTATAATATATAATTATATAATTATAAGTATATAATATATAATATATAATATAAATTATAATATATTATATATAATACTATAAATTTAATATATAAATATAATATATAATATATAATATATAATATATAATATATAATATATAATATATAATATATAATATATAATATATAATATATAATATATAATATATAATAATATAATATAATATAATATTAATATAATATATATAATATATAATATTATATATAATATATAATATATATTATATATTATATACTGCTATATATTATATATTATATATTATATATTATTATATTATTTTATATATCTATATAATATATAATATTATAATATATAATATATAAATATATAATATATAATATTATAATATATAATATTAATATATAATATATAATATATAATATATAATATATAATAATAAGAATTAACAACAATATAATAATAATAATAATAATAATAAATTAATACAATATCAATTAATAATAATAATAATAATAATAATAATAATAAGTATTTTAAATAAGACTTATAAAAATAAAACCAAAGTATGGTTATTCGCGTTGACAACAGCTGACACATAATGAATAAACGGTAGTTGAAATAATAACAAACATTTTTTAAATGTCTGAACGAGTGAAATTTGATTCGCGTTGTAAATTTTATTAAATTAATAATATTTCAAAAAATATTCTTAAATCGTTATTCACGTTACCCAATGAAATTTAAATAACAACTATCATTTGAACGTAAAGAAAATTATTATATACATAGGCCTTGTTATATTTAACATTAAATATTCCGCTTCAAAGAAATTCCAACCTAAAATTTATTGATTCAACTCGTTACAAATGAATTGGTTGTTAGCAAATTACAGATAAACGTTTAATTTTCGTTATTTTGTTGAACACAATTTCAATTTTCAATTTTGGAAATTCCATTTTTTTTAGTGTAATTAAAGTTTTTTATTTAATTAATTATATAAATGTAATATATATATATATATATATATATATTAATATATATATATATATATATATATATATATATATATATATATATATATATATATATATATATATATATATATATATATATATATATATATATATATATATATATATATATATAAACACAAGAAAAAAGAGTTATAAAATAAAAAAAAAAAAAATAAGAAAATAATTATCCAACCTTTAAATAGCATAAAACTGAAAACATATTTGAAATTAATAAAACAGAAAACTCTCAAATGTATGCTTTCGGAAGAGGTAAATATCAATCGATACTTTATTCCATATGTTATTATATATAATCGATTGAAAATTAATCGATATTTTAAAATTGATATAGCAAAACAAATTTTAACTTTAAAAAAGTGAATTTTTACGCCGATATTTAATTATAAATTTCCAACTGGCTTTCTTTGTAATTTTTAATAAGTTTTACTACACAAATTTTATTAGTGTGCTGTTTAATAAACAAAAATTGGTATTAAAGTGTTGTAGCTATCAAATTTTTCAGTAAGCATGTAAATGGTTGGATTAATTTTTCGTATAGAAAGATAGATTTGGAAGCAATAGTCAAAAACTAAAGTCATTTCAGCTTGTCACGTCTACTATTGATGTTTTTCTAAGAGCTGGTAAATCGGAAGAGACGCAAATATCTTTTAGCAAATCTTGTAGAAGTAATTTATTGAATCCTCGAATTTAAGAGATAACCAAGACAAAATTGGTTATTCCATAAAAACGTGCGGGATTCGGAATACAAATGACTGGTCGAACTCTTGGCAATGATTAAACACGTATAAGAAAATTGTACCTCACATTTACTAGTAACCTTGAATGTTTTTTTTTTTCTTGCACGAATTTATTCTTCAGAAAATTTAATCTAATTTCGGAATAGATGAGAGGCCCGGTCCCTAAATAACATCTGTAATTGGAAGAAGGGAAAATTAGACTAAAGAAAAAAAAAATGGGTATTAAGACCTAAATAACCAGCTGGCCTTAAACAATCAAAAGTCACTAAAGAAGAAAAACACATCGGAAATAAAGGTACAACACGTTTCCGCTTTCTTGCAAGTGAAAAAAGATTCAAGAAAGCCCTGCATTTACCAAGCCGTTCTTGTGAAAGGTGGCAATGTCTAAAGGGTTAGTCTTTATCCGAGTTACGAAGACGGTCTAAAAAGTTTAAAAATTACTCGAAATTACCCATATAAATCTAGTGAATGGTCTAGAAGTTCTTCGTTGAAAAAAAAAGACCTATTTTGAATTCAAAGCAAAAACTATGGAAAGCTAACTTATAGATCTTTCGAGTGAATAATCATGATAAGCAATGCCGCTCTGCGAGGCGTTGGCTTTTATAGTACCAAAAAAGCCCGCTAAATTGGTTTGCAATTCGTAATTGATTAATAAATCCTTATTTTTCATTTATTAAATTTATTAAGGGGATGATCCAATATTTTAGATTTTGGGACCCCATTTTAGCCCCCACCTAAAAATGAAGATCAACTTCGGAATTATCAGCCGATTTTGACCCTATAAACACCAAACTGTAGCTTTTTTTGGCCTCTAAAACGTTGTTTTCCGGGGGTTTCTGTGTCTGTAGTCATTCTTTCAAAATTTTCTATTTTTCAAAACCCATGTTTTTGACTTTTTTCGTATCAACTTCCAGAATTTTTTTCGAAATGACTTCAAACATGAAATATGCATAGATTGGTCCATTACCTACAATAATTACGTATTACATTTTCGATTTTTTGAGTTCTGTGCTCAGCGTTGTCCAATTTCCAAACCCATTTTTTTTGGATTTTGAAATGAAAAATTGCGATAATTTTTTTCCTGCTCAGACGATGTGGATGAAATTTCAGGGCATATGTAGTCTGGGGAGAGGCACATTTTTTACTTAGATAACTTTTTTGTATATGCATTAGTTTTGGATTTATTCTTGGAACAAATTTAAAAAAAAAATTTGGAAAATTTTTTAAAAATTTTCTTTTGAGTATACAAAAAAATTATTTAAGTAAAAAAAGATGAATCTCCCCAACTATACAAGCCCTAAAAATTTGATGTTGATCGAATAAGTAGAAAAAAAAATCTCAATATTTCACTTTTTGGAACGATTAAATTTTTGAAAAAGTGAAATATTGAGATTTTTTTTTCTACTTATCCGATCAACATCAAATTTTCAGAGCTTATATAGTTGGGCAAGATACACCTTTTTTACTTAAATAATTTTTTTGTATACTCAAAAGAAAATTTTTTAAAAATTTCCAAAATTTTTTTCTGAAAATTTGTTCCAAGAACAAATCCAAAACTATTGCATATACAAAGAAATTATCTAAGTAAAAAATGTGCCTCTCCCCCGACTACATATGCCCTGAAAATTTCATTCACTTTGCCCGAACAGGAAAAAAATTATCGCAATTTTTCATTTCAAAATCCAAAAAAAATGGGTTTGGAAATTGGACAACGCTGAGCACAGAACTCAAAAAATCGAAAATGTAATACGTAATTATTGTAGGTAATGGACCAATCTATGCATATTTCAAGTTTAAAGTCATTTCGAAAAAAATTCTGGAATTTGATACGAAAAATGTCAAAAACATGGGTTTTGAAAAATGGAAAATTTTGAAAGAATGACTACAGACACAGAAAAACACCGGAAAACAACGTTTTAGTGTCCAAAAAAGCTACAGTTTGGTGTTTATAGGGTCAAAATCGGCTGATAATTCCGAATTTAATGTCCATTTTTAGGTGGGGTGAAAACTGGGGCCAGCCCCGGCCAAATATTGGATCATGCCCATAAATAAATTTGGAAAAATGACTCAAAGCCTGTGTATAATTATTATTCAAAGGTAATAAAAACATTGAATCGGGAGAGTCCCAAAGGAAAAGGAAACCGAAAATAAAATCTTATTAGTGGCCTAATTAATACTTTAAATTTGGTATTAAATTTTTATGAAACTTTTAATCTCATATGTTGTTAACTCGTGGCATTTTCTTTCCATAAGGAATTAACTAAAGTATTTTACTAGTAACTAAACACTAGTACAATGATTTAACATGCACTATTAGATGCTGTAAAAAAATTGTGATAAAAATGATACAATTTCAAGTTTCAACTCAAAGTAGAAAGGGAGAAAAGTCGGACTTTCAATTTTTTTGGTGAAACGACAAACTTTGACCCTTCACTATAGGTCAACGAAGTCAATTTAAATAAAAAAAAACCATATAGTATAAAAAATGGAGTTTGATGATCTCAAAAATATACAATTCATGTATATACACCAAATATTAAAGAAGTTGCAATAAATTTAATCGAAGTTACCAAATTTTTTTTTTTTAAAGAAAAACTGCCTATTTTGTTTACTAGTCTGTAACGTTAATAATAAAAACTAG
>JABUQX010089321.1:0-25000 GCA_015478945.1 Trachelipus rathkii | reverse complement strand
TATATATATATATATATATTTAATATAAATTATGTATATATATAATATAATATTATATCATTTAATTATATCTATATAATTATTTATATATATATTATATATTTGAAACATACTCTGATTAATATTAACCTTATCTAATTTAAGATTGGAGAGAAAAAATGGAAAAAAGCTCAACACTAGGTATGTGAAATTATTCTGAAAGCATAACCAATATATTAACGCTTATTTTTGGAATCTTTCTGAAAACACAACCTGATTGAACTCTACTATACTAAAACAAGATTACGATTCTTCATTACTCTAAAGATCTAAATAATTGAATATTAAGTTCATTGTAAAAAATTTGTGACTAAATTCGTAAATTAACAATTAACCCTATCAATCAAACATCATAGTTTACATTTTCCATAAATAATATTAAAAGCAAACAATCATATATAAATGAATGTGACTTTTCTATCTAAAATAAGTTAATTTTACCTTGCTCATATAAAAGCCGGTTAAATATAACATTAATAATATAATAATAATAATAATAATACATCAAACAATTTTATAATAACAACATTAATTAAAGAACCAATTATAAATTTACTCAACTCGCTATAGCTTACTCGCGTAACCTTTGTTTTCTCACCGGAGTCTCTTATAAATAAAAGTTTTACTTAACCTAGAATTTAGTGGATTTGCATCTTTTACAAAATTTATATTTATGAGTCAATGCTGAATATAAATAAATCACAATATCCTCCGGAATAGTCAATAAAAGCGTCAATATCCCGGTCTTAAAGTCAGCCCATGCATTCCAACGTGGGACGCTTGAAATCCAGTTTGAGCCTCTGATAGACCAATTATTCGGACCTGAAATCCAATTCTGGAAGGAGGAAATTAACCATTATACCTCTGATCTCCTGATGTTATTGTAAATCACTAAACTAAGATTCAGCTGATCCTAGTGATCAATGCTTAGAGTCAAAATAAGTCTTTCCAAACTAGTCCTTCTGGATTAATCCACTAAAATAATGTCAGAATAATAATTTCTAATTATAAATCACCATTAAAAACCGAAACTATTTACTATAAAATAAAATAAGAATTAAATAGATTTGATCCAAAATAAACTTATCCCGCCTTCTTTGCGAGGATACTTACCAAATCACTTTTCTCTAACATATAATGTGTTTACAAATCACTCAATTTAACAAGAGTTTTACCTATATATACTTCTTTTCTTATCTTATAAGTTTCTCCAATTCTTCTTTAAGTGAGGAAGTATATCATATCAAATAGATACAGAACTAAAACTATTAACTCTAAAATATATATCTATAATCTTCCTCATTCTCTCTATTAATAGTTAAATTTGAGTTTTAGACTTTCTCCCATAATATAATAATGCTTTTTGTATGTGCCTGATATCGTTTTTGCTCTCAAATACTTTAAGATCGCAAATAAATCAGTTAATTAAAAAAATAAATGCTCAATCAAACAAAAATAAATAAAATTATACTTTATATTATTTGTAATAGGTTGAACAATAATTAATTATTTTTAATATATCAAATAATTATTAATATAATTTCAATTTTTGCTAGTTAAAATAAGTAGAACTAATATATGATTTTAATTCTTCGTTGTGCGGTGTTATGAGCATAGTATTTATTTTTGTGGTACAACTTTTGCTCTCTCGAGCTGAATATAATGTTTGATACTGTGTGATAATATTCATCGAAATACTTACTCACAAAGCTATGAGGCATTTTTTAGCACAAATGCCAAAATGAAAACTACTTTATATATAGGACATGATTACGAATTATATACTTGATATAAAATATCTCTCCTATTATGCTCTTGATATATCCGATATATATTTCGATATATCTAAATCGAAGGTCAGATCGATAAAAAATATCAACTATAAAGATATCTCATTATATATATATATATTATTCTCTATATCTTTCTCTATTATACTCTATTTATATAAACTATATCTTACTTCATCATCTCTATCTACTCTCTCCTCTCTCTCTTCTCTTCTTCTCTCTCTCTCTCTCGCTCTATCTATGCTCTTCTCTCTACTATCTCTTCTCTTTTTCATTTCAGTTATGTTATCTCTTTTTACTATATTCCCTATTTTTCTTCTATTCTTTAATATTAATTTTAATATTGATTTATCTATATATCTCTATTTAATTTATTTTTTACTTTTTATTCTTTTTTATTCTCTATCTCACTTATTACTATTTCTCTTTTATTATTTATATATTCTCTCTATCTCTCTCTCGATTCATTTTGTTCGTATTCTTATTTTTCCCATCTAATATATCTCTCTTTCGTGTATTTCGTTTCACGTATATCCTAAATTTGTAAAAATATCTATTTCTCCTACTATAAATTCGATATTTTACGATATAGTAATATCATTAATAAATCATATAGTAAAGGATACTAACTAACTAACTAACAAAATAAATTCTCGAAAGTCGCGATATTTTATAAATAGATTTGATGTTCTTTTATATCTTAAGTACAATGTTAAATAATTTAATTTTTTAATATTTTTAAATATTTATATATATATATATTTTATTTATATATATATATATTTTAATTATTATAATATAGATTTATTTCATTATAGATGCAAGATAACGCGATGTAAAGAAAATATAGTGAGAAGATCTCTCAAAATACTAATATAAAATTAAGATATAAAACTAAATAATATTTTAAAATATAAATTTAATAAGAATAGAAAAGAATGAAATAAAAAAAGAAAGAATAAAAGATCTATAAATAGTATTATTGATAATGTTGGTTTGAAGGGAACCTTAAATATTATAAAAAAGAAAATTATCTGCCGAACTCAATTATAATTAATAAACTATATTATGATTTGTTAATACATGTATATTTCTAAAAAATTTTCTAAAGTCCAATAAAAGTGTTACTGAAATCAAGAAGAAGATTTAGAACTTAAAAGCAAGTCTTATGTAGAGAAAAATTTTTTTGTGAGCAGACTATACTTAGGACAATATATGCCAGAGCTATTGTATATAATACTAATTTTCTTAAAAACTTTAATAACTTAATCTTTTTTACAGCTGTTGAAGAACAAATTTATTATATAATAGAAAAAATATATATATTCTAGAAATTACTCATTCGCTGCGTGGCTCGCATATTAATATGTAATATATAATATAAAAAGAACAAAGTAAAAGATTTTTCGATTTTATGTAACCAAACGAGAGGAGCTTTTTAGAAATAGCATAAAGGTTTTTTTTAAATATTTAACTATGTAATTACTCATAATGAGAAAGAAAAATAGATATATAATAAATATATATATATAAAAAAAAAGTGTATTACTTAACTTAATTTAAATTAATAGATATTATTGTAACTATATATCATCATTATATATATATATAGTGATATATAGTAGCTCGATTTTCTAAAATTAAACGAAATAGATTTTTATATTTATTTTATATATTAATTTGTTATTTAGAAAATAAAGTGAGAAAAAGAAAGTAATTAAAAATTAAATAATAGACAAGAATAAAAAAATGTTTATAGTATATATAAAATAAAATATATTTAAAAATAAAAAAAAAACAAGAATATCCAATTTAATTTTTTTTATTTACCTATCCCTATATAAAGATCATATATATCAAGACTGTGCTATAATAATTACACGTTATATTTGGTTTATTTATATATGAAATTAAATTTAATTTATATAATATTCAACCAAGCATATGATCTCAGCTAATTTATTCTAAAGAATGAAGAGAGAGATAGATACAGTATGAATATAAGATAGATAGAGAGAGATAGAGATAGAGAGAAGATATAACTAGTATATTAGAGTAGAATGAGATAGATATATACTAGATTATAGATGATGAATATGAGAGAGAGAATAATTAAGATAATTAATAGATAGAAATAGTATAGAGAGATGAAGAGATGAAGAGAGAAGAGATAGATAGAGACTTATAGAAATGTCTAACTTTATATATATTATGCATATATATATAATGTTTTTATTTCTAATTTATTTTTATTCTATTTAAATAATTATTAACTCATTTATTCATCTCTGTCCATAATTGTCTAATATGATATTAACGTACATCAAAACTTGAGATACCCCCATTTATGGGTATAATTAGTATATTTTAATGATGTTATAATTAATAACACAAAAATAATTAATAACCACCTATCTTTTTTTGAGTCACACTAGAGGTTATTTGATGTTGATTAAGTTGCTTTTCAATATAAAAGTAAAAATGTAGGCTTTACTGATCGGCCTAAGAGTTGATGGGTGATGATGTAATAGAATAAACTTCATAGAAAAATATAAAAGAGGACTAGGAGTAAAATAGATCATTGAGAAACATTGTTACAGAAAGATATAAAAAACGAGTAGCGAAGTCTACCACAGCTGCAAAAAGATACCTCAAATCGGAAATTAAGTACAAAGATATAGTTCCAGAGAGATGGAAGGATTCTTAAAAGAGAAAGCTTGAAAGTCTTCGATCTGTGTGTGTGTGTTTTTTTTTTACAGTTCACCACCACTCATTTTTCAAGGAGGGAGCAGAAAATAAAGTATAGAAAAACCCACCCAAGCCCAAGCTTAACGCAAATCTCTCAGGTATGTGTCATGCTCTTTCGATCCTGCATACCCCCGATGCCTACAAGGATTATATATATAAAGGCAGGCAGTGACAGTACATGGCCTCTCCTCACCCTCAAATACTGTCGTGAGATGAGTGGCTGGGGCGGCCTGCAGACGGGTGAACGAATGGGGGGCGGCAATTCGCCGAGAGTGCGCGTCGTATAGTCATGGGCGGGACGCACCATCATATAAGAGTGTGCTCTGTACGACGAGATAGTCGAGCAAAGCGCTGGGGCGCAGCAACAAGCTACCCAGCTGAGGACATTTGCGTGCTGAGAGTCTCCAATGAGTAGAGACCACTCCGACAAGAACAGATAGGGGGTATATATGCTCTCTCTCTATATCGCTCTCGCCTTGACCAGAAAGCGTCAGACGACCCTCGCTGTGGAACTCAACACGCGCGCCAACAAAACGAATGCGAAGAATTGAAACGGATCGATTACCCCAGCTTATAAAAAAACCACCGGGGCAGCAGAAAAAAAAAACGTATTATATATTATATAAGGTGGTGGGGATATATTTAACCCAAAAGCATCAAGGCAGGAAAGCAATAGCTTAAACAGCCCCTCAAGCAAAAACGAGGGCGGAAAGACGTGCCTGGGAGCAGAAAAGCGAACAGGGGGTCAAAAGTGGGCAAAGGGCGGAAAACTCGAAAGGGGGAACAATGGTTGGTTGGAATAAAGGGGAGGAGTAACCAGCAGAAGCAGTAGGGGGTAGGTTACGAGCCGGAAAACCAAACGGGCAAAATCAAATGGCACACAAAAAAAAGTTCCCGGCGGCGGAAAAACACTAGTGATCAAGGGCCTCACAAAGAAAATAGCAGGGAGTGTGGGGCGACACCAGGTGATAAGCACAAAAAGTGTTAGGGACCAGGTAGGGACAGGAACACGGCGAAAAAGATGGCTTGGTGATGGCATAGAACCAGTGGTAACAGTGGCAAAAATGGCCGACGCTGAAAACGCCGACGCCAGCCCGCGGCAAAATTACCGACCAAACCTTCCGACCCGGGACTCCAACCGGCTTGTGTGAAATAAGTACCGACCGACTCGACTCCACCCGGGGAAATAAAGACCACCCGACTTCCGATCCAGGAACTCCACCCTTGAAAAAAGTGACCGACTGACGTCCGACGCAACCCGCTTCAAAATGTTATACGACTATCAACTAAGACGCCACCCGTGGTCAAGAATTGAGGCCACGCCGACTCCACCCAAAACGTAACCCCAGCCACGCCGGACTCCCGATGTCCGAATGCTCACGCCACAACCCTGCGAAACGGACGTCCGAAACAAGGGCAGCGGAATCAAACAACATAGATGAGGTGTAGGCGCACTACAAACCCCATCGTCGTCCACTGCGCGCGCAAGTGTAGAATGCGCAAAGGTAAGAAGATCGAAGGACGCTCCACATCTCGTAACATCCAAAACTTAACGGGCCTGTGCATCACGAGGAAACCGTCTGTCCTAATGGGGAGAAAGGGAAGTAACAGCATTACAACATGAAAAATATCAGAAAAATAAATGACTATTGGGTACGCACCACACTTTGGTAACACAGAGAACACATCACTGTCCAGTAGAAAAACGCTATGAGAGACTTGCCTTACTGCTCCATCAACACATGGACGGGAAAGAATACTCAATGACTGTAAACAGCTAACCTGGCCCAAAGGCATTATTAACGAAACATTAACGTAAAGACAGAGGTTATTTGACGAAAATTTGACAATTTATGTTACTCTCACTATCATTGCGTTATAAGACTGTTTGAACAGGAATAGATATAATGAAAAAGATAAAAAACATAAAACAAAAAATGAAAGAGAGTAAGAAATTAATATTTACTGAAAAATGAGCGATTCGATAGGAGAACGATACTGATAAAGATGATGATATAAGAATAGACGAAAGAATAGATAAGATAAGAGAATGATATAAGAAAAGAATATAATAGAATAAAATAAAGAAAAGAAAGTAGAAGAGATAATAAGAGATAAGGATAAGTGGAGCACGGGGGTGAAAAAAGCGGAACAGGTAAAATATTTGAAATGCCGAATGGAAGCCGTCACAGCGGAGGAAGGCGGTGCGAACAGCAGCAGGAATGCCGAAAAAAGAATCGGCGGTACGTGAAAAATTGCAGCATGGTATATGTACTAAACTTCGGCCAATAAAAAAAGAGAAATAAGTAAAGAAATGATATATAATATAAAAAATAAAAAATATAAGAAAAAGAATAGATAAAAAGAAGTAAGAAATATAGATTAAAAAGAAATGTATCAACCCTAGAAGTACATCCAACGCAAAAACTGACCAAAACTTAATGAGGAAAGGAAGCGAAGTGTCGGGTATCAAACATGAAAAAAAAAAAAAAAGAAAAAAAAATGGTAAAAAAATTAAGAAGATTTTACGCAAAAAAAAAAAAACACACAAAAAGAATACACAATTTCTAACCAAAAATGTAAAAAAAAAAAGTAAGAATGATAGTAGAATAGAGACTATATGAGAAAGGCCTAGAAGAACCTTTATAAGGTGACGGTGAGGTACTAAAATAATTAGACGTCTAGGAAAGGGTGAGTCGAAAATAACCCCAAGGTATATATATACCGCCACCGAGCAGGATGCGGGGCTCCGCCTGCCGGAATCTACGAACGAACCCCAACCCGAGATCCGAACCCCCTCAGAGGGGCGCGCCTCCGCCCCTTCCCCTGAAAGATGGAAAACGTCCCCCCCGGTCCCGCTCACCCCCTACATACCATATAAGACCGGGATCAAATATAGAAGAAAAAAGAGAAGAAGAAAATGGAAAAAAAATAGTAGAAAGAGATGAAATAAAAAAGTAAAAAATAAAAGAAAAGAAAGAATATAGAGAAAGAAAGAAGGGAAAAAAAAAAAACCGGGGGGGGAAAAAAACACGTGGGGGAAAAAAACAAAGCCAAAGGGGGGGGGAAATGGGCAGGTCATAGAGATCAAGCGAAGAGAAGAAAAACCAGTAAAAAAACAATTATGAAAAGACAAAAAAGTAATATACGGAAGAAAGGAGGGTAGCCAGCCAGTATGAAATACACACAGGGTAGCTATAGGAGAAAGATGAAGGAAAGAGAGAGAATAAAAGAAGAGAATAAAATATAAAATGAAGAAAAAGAGAGAAAACAACCGTAAGACAAAATAAGAAAAAAAATATAAAAAGTATAAACGTCAGTAACCCCGGCCCCCAAAGGGGCATATCTTATAAAAGAACAGGAAAGAGAAAAAGCCAGAAGAAGAAGATGACAAATCAAAAAAAAGCCCAACCTTGACCCCCACCCCCCTCGGTTCCAGGAAAGAAGGAACGGCGGCGCAGGCAGGAAAATCCACCCGAACTAACACCACACCCCCACTAAAATGCGCGCCATATGCAGGGTCCGACCCAGCCACAACATACCCCTCAAAAAACCCACCAGGTGCTTCGGCGATCACCATTTCCCCTCCCAAACCCCAGCCTCAACATGCAACGACCAATCCACGGCCGCGCCCACGTCTGCAACACACTCGCCACTTAGACAGCCGAAAACGGCTACACACCGCACATAACCAAACCATCGCAATCATGTACGGCAAGCTCCACCCTGCCACACCACACAACGCCTAATAGGGCAGCCGGTGCCAGTCAGCAATGGCGTGCGCCGGCACCGCACCCTAAGAGCCATCTGGAACACAGGAACAGAACAACGGTCTAGGCCAACCAAGCTCACGACGATATATATATCAAGTTAAACACCATAAACAACAAGCGCAAAACCCGTAGCGTCAACGTAAAACCACCCTTGACAACACAACAGGTTAAGTGCACCATACCACCTGGCCGCCAGTGCAACAACGGCCGACAAACCTCTGCACAATACCATTGCCCGTCGTCAAGGCCAACAAACCAATGAGGAACGCAACGGGCCATACTGGCACCATCAACAGAACGGTTCACACGAACTGGCCTCACGCACAACCAAACCTAACTCTAAGCTTACACCAACCCCCCGTACACACCCTTCACAAATCGCCACCAACCCTGTCAAAAACCTTGCAAGGCGCCCACACATAAAAGCCAAAGCATCCCCATAAAGTAAAGTGCAATCACCCGCCACGCACCCATCACGGAACTCCATCCGTTCACACCACCTCAATCTGCAAAACCCTATCCATGAGAAAAGTGAAAACAAACATAACACAACTCTGCCTACACCCTACTATGAAGGGGCAAACCAGCAGTAACACCAGGACTACAACCCGTCATCACGACATACATACTGGGGTAGTCATGCAGAACCTAGCACCAACACTAGATAGCACATAACAATCCCAAACCGGCCTTAGAACCCGTAGCAGCCCGGTCCCAAAAGCCAAAAACCTAAAAGAGTAAGTATCGCCCCCGTCAGGCTAGCACATGTTCGTCAATGAAGGAGTCCATTACAGCCTCACGAACGCCTAATACGCACACAGTGACACCAAAGGGCAGCCGCACACTCGACCATGAGCCGTACGACCAAAACCACCCAGCATAAACTGCCCTACAACTAACGCAAGAAACTTAATCCCCTGAAGATGCACACCGGAGGCTCCGTTGTAACCTTATAGAAAAGACGTAGACTGCCCGCCTCCAATCCCGGCAAACTGTAGACCCCCAAAACCCGTGAGTACACAACATACAAGATCCAATTCAAGGGCACCTGAGGCGGCCGCCCTCCGGTAGTAGATATGCATCACCTAAGTAAGGGGCGCAGACCGTTAAGAGGACCATGCTCAACTGTTCGCACTTCGACCCAGGTGCCTCCTGCGCTAATAACCTCAATCCCAAAACCGAATCCGTCGCTACAGGCAAACCCACACACAGCAGTTAGCCACCTCATCAGACGGCCATAGTAAAAGGATCAAGGTGTCATAAGGCGCAGGGCCTACACTGCCACTCACACCATCGCCAGTGGACAGAAAATCAACCATATGGCCCGATCATGATGTTTGAAAGCATCCCCGGATCGGAAGTGCTAACCGGGCCCTCCTCCAGAAACCTATACCCGATACCCCCATGATGCATCCCCGTCCAAACTGGTACATTGTACCCGTCGGCGGGTGACGTCATGACAAGACGGAGCAGCTATGCCCCTTGATAATGTAAGGGCAAGGCACGCGGGGGTGAAACTTGCAATCAGGGGCTTAGTGGGACTGAACATGCAACCATGCGCGGGAGTGGTGAGCGCGTCCAGTCTACAGCCAGGTGCCATCACTTCACGGACATGCTGACGTCCGACAGCACACCCACAGACGCCACTGCGAAGAATCGTCCGCGGTGTCGCTCGTCAACACGTGCAACTGTCAACGGGCAACGGAAGACGCACGTGCTGATAGTGGACGTAGCCGAGACCGTCTACAAACGCTCACTACTTTAAATTGGACCTATCGGTGAGCGTCGTCCCTAAAGCTGAACGCATCAACCTTGTAACCCTACCGAGCCAAGCCCCAATCCGTAAAACTATTAATGTACATAGAACAACAAATGAGCACGAAAATACCGACACCCCCACGAAGACATCCAAATCAGACCGATGCCATCTTCTACGTCAGTCGACAACAAACAGCACAAAATTCAAACATTTTAGCACTAAGACTCACTTGATCGTTGTCGGTGACCATCATTCACCATAATTGAACATGGTTAAGAGACGTCAAAGGAAAGGGCGGGTTTAAATTTATCTGACTACACATACCGCTCCCTCGTATATATAATATTTCTATTATGCACCGCCGCCAGGCTGCAGTCGTTGCGATACACCCCCAAAACCACCTTTGATATCCATCCGTGGGTATTCAATTTGATGAGTTATCAATTTGAAATTCGTCATACAGAAGAAAATTATTTAAAAATAGAAAAAAAGCAAATATATCTTATCACCCAGATGTTAATGGAGGGACGACTACGAGAAGCCAAATAGAAGCAGTAGGCATGACGTGAACAGATGATATATAAGAAGAGGGGAGAGATAGATAGAGGAAGAATAAGAGAAAGAAGAAGAAAGGAAAGGGAAAAAGGAGGAGAATGGCCAAATGGATCCAGAAGGAGGACGACGGGAAGGGAAAACACTAAGTAGACAGAAAAAGAGCAAGTGAAAGGAAAAATAAGCGAAAAAAAAACGAGCCTGCTTCTTAACATTTACGGATAAGTTTGAAAACTTAGCATCTAGCCGAGAAGAAGAAGAGAGAACCCCCCGTCGAGAACCGAGAACGCCCCCGTAGAGAGAACATGACGATAAACTGAAGTACCTAAGAGTCTTTTGCCGGGATGGAAAGAAATGATTCAGATATAGAACCCGAATACGAGAAGGACGATGAAGATATCCGATGATTAGAGATTAAGTAATACCAAAGCCGTAATGCGAAGGAGATAACTGAAATGTAATTCATTTTAAATTGCATGCCATTCTAAAATGAAAATCTCTCGAGTAATACAGAAAAAAACATGAATATAGAGCACGAGAGAAGAATATAGTGCGGGGGAGTGATACACGGAGAGAGGGATGGGAGATAGGGAGACTAGGTCGCTCATGTGTTGTAGCGCCCCCTCGCCCCGCTCCAAAATATAAAGAATAGCTCCAAGGACATGCAAGAGGGTGGGGGTGGTGTACATGGTTACTCGATTATCTTAGAAAGTGTCACTGAATATAGAGGTCCCAAGAAGAGTAGTAGGCCGTGGCCCGGAGCAGGGGAGGAGGTGGGAGATTGAGGGGGGCGCGCGAGATGGCTGGCAGGGGTAGGTAGTCATGTTGACGGATAGTGAGAACGGAAAGTGGATTGTAAATTATAAAAAAGTTTAATTAGAAAGAAGTAGATGGAGAAAAGTTAGTTGCTTTATTTGAGAGAGATAGATAATTTAAGACATAATATTTTATATTATTTAGTATATATTATAGTGTTAAATCCGTGGGTAATCTTTACTTGAGCCATTGAAATATACTTGTAGAAGAATCGAAATGTATATATTGAAATTTATATTATCAAAAATGTATTTAGAATTTATGAGAGAAGAGAGATAAGATGGATGCGGAGGACTAACAAAAGGCACTTCTCCAAATTTGACAAAAACTAACAATGAGTGTGTTATAACCAGGAACGAACATATGAAAGAACGGAATTAGTCAGATTCAAACCAAAGGTTCCCGCTATCCCACTGGTACTACGATATGAGGAATAGAAGAGTAGAAATATTTGGCCGCCACTGCGGTGATAATCGAGGCCCCCTCCACCTCCCGTTCCACCACAAGCTAATATATATCCAAGGAAGATTAAAGAAGCATTGAAGCCTGGGCCTGGATTAAAAAAAGAGAAAAAACAATATCCTAATCGCCAGGGTTTTGTAGTGTGAAGAACAATATTTATTACGGTAAAATAGGTGCTGACAATGTAAGTGATTCTGCCGACTAATAAGGGCGACTCGGCGACCAGGCGCTGCGCAAGCGAGGCGAAAGGAGGTCGACATAGGATGCTCCGATCCAAATTAATGGGGCAAAAACCTTCCTCAGTTCAAACGGAGAAGGGGCATCCTTAAAAGACCCATAATATATATAAAAGGTGCAGCGTGTTTATTGAAAATAGGCCAGAAAGGACCAGGAGATTCTTGCCCACAAGGAAAGGCCAAGAATACGAGGGAATGATTTAGAGAGAGATTACCTAACATTCGAAAGTAATTTCTTAGACTATATATTTAACAAACTGTATGCAATTACATTTAATTGTTACAAATAATTAAAGATTCTCATTATAATAATATAAAGATTTCTCGATAGATAAACTATATATTGAGAGTAGACCTAAAGATAATTGTATATTAGCCCTAATTATTCTAGGTAGTGCATAGAGACTTAGTCATTATAAATTTTCAAAAAAGAAAATAGAGAAAAAAAATATAAAGTAAATAGATCATTCTTAGTAGTATTATTAGAGAGCGATTATTTTTGATAGAGAGAGGAGAGATAAGAGAGAATATTATCATTAAATATTTTTATAAATTTTATTTTTTCCAAAAATTATTCTTTATTATTTTCCAATGAATATTAGATATATAATATTATTATTAATATCGTTTTATTTACTTAGATATATTTTTCCGTATATCCCACACTTATTAATCATATTAACATTGTAGCCAGAAGAAAAAATTGTTTTATAACAGAGATTCTTTTCACTAGAAATGAGAAAGATGAAAGAGAATCTGATAAAGTGATTGATAAAAGAGAGAAAAGAGATAAAGTAGTAAACGCAAGTCGAAGACACCAACTAGTAAGGTTGATGAGCCCCAGGGTGTGCATGTACAGAGAAACACTAGGAAAGAGTAGTAAACTGTTTAGAAGCTGGGAAAAGAAAGTGGTGCAAATCCGAAGGTGTGACGCGACTCAGGTGAGGTGAGCAAAAAATGCACAAAGGGGAAAAGCAAAAGTAGGGGATTAGTTATTATATGGATGAAACCAAAGCAGATCAAACAGTACAGAGCCAACCATCATAATTGGTTCACCCAAGACAGCAAAATGACGAATGCATGAAATGAAAGACACGAGTATTAAGGGCAAAAGAGGGATGGTGTAGTGATAAAACCCAACAGTACGGGAGTTATAGCAAGCCAAATCCAACAAATGAGAGAAATGACAACAGAACCCCGCCAACAGGAAACAACTAGACGGAAACAAAACGAAAGCCGAATGGTGAGATTGTATAGGAAGAGTAGGCGCCCCAACACGAAGAAAGGGAGACGGCGGGCGAGGGACCGGTCGCGCAGTCCTCCAAAGGGTCAAAAAGGGAGCAAGAGTCAACGGAACTACGTGTTGCGGACAGGCAGGTACGACGGAAATCGGTGAGTGGTAGTCCAACAAGGGGCAACTCGTGGCACCTACAACAAAGGACACAAAAATTGAGGTAAGTCGGCGCAAGGAAGGGGAAATTGACAGTGGCAGAGACATGGTGACGAAACAAAGGAGGCACAGAACCAGAGGCGTGAGTGAAGACGCAACAGCCATGGCGGGAAAATGACAACAAAAACCCGATGAGGGGGTGAAAATGCAAACCACACCACAGCAGAGCAACATAGACAATAAAGCGGAGTGGGGAGCTGGACAAATAGCTCGATGAAAAGGCTGTGACAGGATAACAACTAATTAACGACCGAAACGGGACGACGGTTGGATAACACGCAGGTCGCAAACGGTAAAATAAGCGCAACCATCAAGCCCGAAACAACCAAAAGGCCAAAAGAATGGGAGCCTATATAATTATATAATATTATATATATATAATATACACTTATATATTATAGCATGTCACAACATGGGATGTAAACGGGGCATGAGGGCAAAACGGCCCGTGACAATACCCAGGGTAGAGGACCACGAGTGATGTAAAAACAGAATAGCAGGCGGCAGCGGCGACGCTACGAGAAGGATAGTGCAAAAGCGTGGGTAAAGACAAAGGGAGAATAGCGACTGGAGATGGGTGAGAGAGTCACGTAATAGCAAGTGAGTGAAGGGGTACAAAGTGCACGTATTGAGGAGGCAAAATCGAGGCGAAAAGAAAGAGCGAAATGTGCAATCGCGGTGAAACGCCGGGCCCAATACAAGGAGGAGAGAAAAAGCAGCCAGAGAAGTCTAGGACACGAAAGAAAGATTAGAATAGATAAAGATAGAGATAAGATAGAGAAGAATGATATCTAAAATATAGAGGAATATTAAGAATTCTATATATAAGAGATAGATATAAAAAATAAGAGAGTAGAAAGAGATAGAAGAAAGAGAGATAAAAAAATAAGATATATATGAAGAATGAGAGAGAAAGTAAGATAAAAAAATTAAAGATAGATATAGTTAATAGAGAGAGAGAGAGGAGATATAAGAGAGGATGATGATAAGAGAGAGAATAAAAGATAAAAAAGATAGATGAAGATAAATAGTGAAATAGAAAAAGAGAGAGATGAAAGTAACAGGAAAAAAATATAGAGAGAGGAATTAAGAGAGAGAGAGATAAAGATAAATGAATAGATATATATATAAAAGAAGAGAGGAGAGAAGAAGAGAAGAGAGAGATAGAGAAGAGAAAAAATGAGAAGAGAGAAATAAAAAAAAAAGAATAATTATAATAAATATAGTAATATGATATAGAAAAAGAGAAAAAGATGAGATAAGAAATAAAAGCTAAATAGATAGAAGATATAGTGAGAGAGATAAAGATAAATTAAGAAATAAAGAAAAGATATATAGAAGAGGAAAAGAGATTAGAGAGAAGGCACTTCCAAGTAGAACTCAAAAAGTGAAATAAGCGGACGAGGCAAGATGGGCGCGAGCAAATAAGAGCATAAGCGAAGGAAAGTAAAGGAGAGTTAAAACGCTAGGTACGTGGAAGAGACGCGTGAGCAGCATACTTGAACAGAGCAAAGTAACAAGAAAGAGCATACCAAATACGCGCGCGAGAAATCCGTCACCGGCAAGAAAGAGAAAGTGACAAGTGAAAAAAAGCGGCGACGCAATTGGCCGAATAAACAAAGTCGCGCACGAAAAAAAAGTAGTGGAGTGAAAAAATCGAGCCGACCTGGGCAAAAGGCTGGACTACCAAGCGCCGACGAAGATGCAAGGACGCAACAAAGACGGTTAGACGTGACTGATGAAGAGCACGGAGGAAAAAAACACTATTCAGAATAAGGAGACGAAAGACTAGCCGCGGAGAGAGGGGCGGCGTCAAAGTAACCACCAATCGAGCAAGCGGCCCGAAGAAGTGAACCCGAGAGAACACCCAGAACGGCAAGCAGCCCGGAAACGAAAGAAAAAACACCAAAAAAAGGAAGAAAAAAAAAAAACGTAAAAGAGACGAAATCCCAAGCAGAGACACTGGAAAAAAAAAGGACGCAAGCAAACGATAAAACTATAGCATCAGACGTGACGGCAAGGGCTATGACTAAGATGAGGGGCCACCGTGCACTAACGTTACAACACAGCGATGAGGTCAGCCGAGACAAACAAAACGGCCTGTCCAGGAGGTCGTCAGAGTTAAAGTGAGGTAAATGCAAACGCATGGGGTAAAGGCCACTACGAACGTCGGAGTTCCGTTGCGGGAAGTCGAGAGAGATGCGGACCTCATCTCTCATGACGGAGGAAATTAATGAGCAAAGAAAAGCACCGAAAGGCAATGCAGGCGCCGCTTACATATAACGTCCGTCACGGAGGATGCTGGGCATCAGGAAGTGGAGAGAGGTAGCCACCCTAAAAGCATGGGTGATGGCCAAGTTACTAACCGGGGGCCTGTGCGAAGGTCTTAAAGGCGTGATACACGCTCCCGTATGAGGTAAAAGAAAAGGGCAAAGAAAATACCAAAGGCAAGCAAACGGCGCGCGACATAGGCATATGGCAAGGGGGCGCGTGATGCGGAACGACAGAGTGAAAAACGACGTACTACAGGGGTACAAAAGCAGGATACAGGAGACTATGAAACCCGAACGGGACCGGTTCCGGATGAACGGGGCACAATGGCCGATGAAGGGGGAAACCAATGGGCCAGTACAAGAAGTATGTTATACCATGGGGGAGTAGGGCAGAAAGGTGGAGGTGGTGGATATCGTAACGGTAGAGAACCAAATTAAGGGCGGTAAAGGCAGCGTGAGGCGTGATAGTAGAAAAGTAGGGATTGGTAGTAGTCACAAAGAATAGTATGAGTGTTATATAAGGTGGAAGCGTGCGGATGATAACCATTTGAGCTTACGTATTTTATAATGTTACGAATGCTCCGGACAAATATATAGTGGACGGCATGTAGCTCGACAGAATAAGAGGGGCAGTGAAAGTAGAAACAGAGTGTGAGTAGATGGTTACCCCAGGAACAGTGAGAGGGTTGGGCAGAAGCCCACAAAAATATGAGTGAACAGTAGAAGAAGAATTATAGCGGGAGAAGGATAGAAACTAGACTTTGCCTCACGCTACTCTGTAAGCGCATATAAGGAAGGAAGGAGCACGCCAGGAAACGCTAAAAAATGGTAATGGAGGCCTACGTAGGCTGAAGAGGGTGGAGCGAGGCAAAGGGAGCAGAGCGAAATAAAAGAATTACGTAAAACGCGCGGGTTGAAACTCTGATCATCATGATACTTGAGAACAGAGTCAATGAATATGAATTCAATAATAAAGCACTGCGTAGAGTGGTATCATGTGACCTTCGCAGGAAAGCCTCCCGGCAAGAAAATTAAATCATGTAAGGAATAAGACTGCTGACGCGGGAAGAACTGAAAACAAAGGCTGCGCCACAAAAAAAAGTTAGGAAAAACCGCGGAAAAGGCGGGAGACCTAATAATCTGTCCGACAAGAGAGAAGGTGAGCGCAACAAATGGGCAACGGTAGAGGCAATCGATGATGGAGTGGACGTTACAGCAGCAAAAGAAAGAGGGAGACATATGGAAGCGAGCCCGATATAGAGGGGCGGGCCTGCGTAAAGAAGCCACCAAACGGAAGCAAGTTCACTGCTCACGTAATAGATGATGAGAGAAGAGAAAGAGAGAGATAGATAGAAGATAGATAGAGATAAGAGAAGAAAGAGAGAGAGATAGAAAGAAGATTAAAATAGAGAAGATAAGATAAGAGAAGATATAGAAGATAATATAGATAGATTGGCACATGACAGGGAAAAAACGAGGTGCGGTCAGAAGAGTTGAGTGGAGAGCGGCAATTCACGGTGGCCGACGACCGAACGGACAGAAAAAAGTGGCCCGCAGGAGAGAGTTCCAGGAATGTAAGGACTGGGTTGACCGGAGAGAATTACACACAAGCGAAGACTCACACGGCACTAGAAAAAATGCAGAGCCAACATAGTACAAAGAAAAATAAAAATGCGTGGAGAGAACAAAGAAAATAACACCTCTGCCGCATGGGCGCGTATGCAGAATGAGAGCTCAAGGAGGAAGCCCGGTGCACGTGACGAAATGCCAAAGGATGATACGGTAAGCAGTGGGGCTAGCAAGCTAGAAGTAAGCGGGGGCTGCACGCACGCCACCGGGGAGGAAAACGTTAACCCAAGGCGCCTAACCAAAAAGACCGCGCGGATAGAACTACGCAGGCAAGAGAGGCGGGGCCGGCAAGAAGAGAGAGGATAGTGAGGAGAAAAGAGTAGATAAAAATAGAATAAAAGAGAAGAGAATATATATGAATAGAAAAATATAAGAAAAGAAGAAGAGATAAAGATAGAAAGAAAGAGATACAATAATTAAGAAGGTGGGACGGGGGTATCCGCCCTGCCCATTAACGCGTTCCAGGATAACCAAGGTGAAGCAATCCGAAGAAAAGGGCGCAGAGAAAGAGAAATGTGAGGAACAAAGAAGGAGAGAGAGAGACAGAGGAGAGAGAAGAAGAGAGAAAGAAGAGAGGAAGAAAAGGAGAGAAACTAAATATAGATTCAAAATATAAATAAAACAAGAATAATAAACAACAGCATAACGAATGCTTTATGAACGCAGCCAAAATGTTGAACGCAGCAAGAAAAGAGCCAAAGCTTTGTGTGAACACAGTGAGGGTCAACAGGAAAGGAACGAGCACGAGACGTCAAGATAGAGTGCACTCCGGAAGGAAAACAAACGGAGGGAAGCAAAGAGTGTAAACGTTGCAAATACAAACAAAGGGGGGGGCGTCGAAAGGGGGACGAAAGGTGCGCGGCATGTAAATTCGTTGCCATAACGTTAGCGGGGAAAGACTTGTAAAAAAACGCAGAGATTGAGAAGATAGAGAAAGAATAGCAAAAAATAAAAGAGTAGAAGAGAAAAGAGAAGATAAAGATATATAGAGAGATAATATTAATAAGATTGGAGCAGCACCCACCTAGGTCCTGAAGAGGCGGGAAGGGCGAAACAGGCCACCAAAAACAGAGAAGGAGGAGCAGGAATTACGAAGCAAGCGAAAAGAAAGCCAACGGAGAAGAGATAAGAAGATAGAGAGGAGAGATAGAAAGAGAGATAGAGAAGAAAGAGAGAGACTTAGAAGAGAGATTGGATGTTGAAGTCAAAGAAGATAAGATAGAAAGAAATAAATAATAAATAAATAAAATAAATATAGAGATAAAATAAAAGAGATAATAGAGAGAGAAGAGATATAGATAGAAGAGATAAGAGATAATAGAATATAGATATATACTAGTAAGAGAGAATGAAGATTAAAGAGAGAGAATAGAGAGATATAATATATTAATAATATATAGACATAACTAAATTAAAGATGTATGCATATATAAGAGAGAAGAGTATGAATTGAGATAGATAAGTAGTATGATAAAAGAAATATAGAATAAAAGTGTAAAGAATAGAGTAGATAGTAAAATAGAATAAAGATTAAAGAATGTGAATGAAAGAAAGAAAGTAAAAATAAGAGAAAGAGAGAAATAATAGAAAAAATTAATAATGAGATAAAATATAGAAATAATAGATAGAGAGAATAAAGATATCAGCAGAAAAAGAGCCCCAGTCGAGTTCAAACAGACATAAGCCGCTGTGCATTGTAAGGGGACAAGTGCGCTAGCGCGCAATGGGGGGTATATGGGCCAGTATGCCTAACAAGCTGATTGCAGCTGCCCAAGAGTTGAAGCGTTGGGCGGTGCAGTGGTACGAGAGTAGGCACCAATTTTGCATGAGGCCTTATTCCAGCCGTGGGAGCGGTCTAGAGCTACGGCTACCCCTAAATGTTCCAGTGTAGTCGTGAAACTGCCTTATAGAGCATGGCGATTATCTGGCAGTGCTCGAAGCGAATATAATCACACCGCGTGATATTGCCAAGCAGCAGCGACACCGCAAGTTCAAAACGTGACATGGGGCCATGACAGGGAAGAACACGCATAGATACTCAGACGCAAACATGACGAAGTGACGGAACGTCCAAGGTCCACCGACCAGGTTCACTAGTGCGAAGGGAAATGATGGCACTACGTCAAATGGAATATCAGCCGCGGAAAAATACACAAGCCTCCACTGGGCCATTGGAGCGCCGATGTTGGGGCTGATGATAACCATGTAAAGCATTTACGGATGTAGAGCAGGGGAGGCAGAGATAAGATAAGTAGAGAGATAGTAATAATAAAAATGAGAAAGAGATAGAGATTATATAGAGATTAATTTTCGAAAATAGTAAAAAGAAATGATATAGAATAAGAATAATAAAAGAGAAGAGATTATTATGCGGAGCAAGGGAAAAAGGCAAAAGACGTGGGGGATCATAGAAGAAAGTGAGAACTAAGGTGTTAAACGCGCCGTAAATTTAGGCAAGGCACCAGAAAGCTTAGCCCAAGTAAAGTACTGCATCGGCCACCGGAGACGTTAAATTTACGCATGAGAGGTCCAGTTAATACACTTCTTGAAATGAAGAGTCGAAAACGTTAATAAGGGCAACAATCACCAAAAGGCGCCCAAACATTTTGAATTCCGTGAAAACATGTGTGTGGATGAAGTAAGGGAAAAGAATGTTAAATAGGCCACGGAAGATAAGAGAATGAAATCAGAAGAGATAAAGATAGAGATGAAGAAGATATATATAAAATACACTTCGTAGTATAAGTACACTGAAAAGAGTATAGAGATGATGAGAGAGAAGAAGAGAGAGAGAGAGAAGAGAGACGTTTAATAGTATACTAATATGCAACATTTGCCAAAAATATCTCAGTAAAAATAACATATGTAAATTGAAAATAATTGAAAATACCAAAAACATCACCTATTTATTAAAAGATAATTAGATATTCCTCTTAATCCTTTCAAATAAATTATTAGTTACTAATCTAACAAAATATATGAGTAAGCGAGCTTATTTGATTATTTTTCATTCATGTCCGATTTCAATGAACTTAAGAGAGGAAGATCTCTTATCCAATTATTATTTGCAATAAAAATTTGGCTAATAAAAAAAAATTATATTGATTTAAAGCATTTTCAATTAATAATTCCTAGAAATAAAATTTTATTCTGAATATGATAGTTCAAATAACATTAAAAGATCTCTGCCAAGCATTTCCAATTTTAAAATAAAATTGAAAATCTGTTCAGTAGATAAGAATTTATTTTTTATTTCTAAATTTTTCACATAACTTTATTCAAATCTTATAAACATTATAATTATAATTATTTATAATTATATAATTTTAATTATAATATAATAATTATTTAATATAATTATATAATTATAATTTATAATTATAAATCTGATAAAAAAAATTCCTATCTAATATAGATTTATAAGAAAATTATAATATCTGATTTTGATAATTTAATTATCCCAGTTTTATCGGAAATTCAAAATTTAAAATAAGGAACATGTTTATGGTTTCAGAACTGACTGCCTTATATTGATATTTATGAAACTTCTGCAAAGAAAACATGAATTATGCTGCTAAGTTTTTTTCTGTCTTTTGTTCATTTTGAAGGAAAATATATTTGATGATGCTTTCTTAGATTTAGGAATACTCTAATAATATACTATTCAAATTTTAGAAAATAAAAATTGATAATTCAAATAACGGAATCGAAAGACAAATAAATTAACATTGGAAGCCTGAAGCATCTGAAAGTTTGAAGTTCTTTCTGGCATGCTCATTATTCATCTCTGAAATAAAAAAAAATTTGTTTTCAACTACCAATATAATGGAAAAGAATCAAAGTTCCAAAATTTGCAATTCTAATTTATTCCATAATATATTTTAGATTGGAATTTCATTGTTATATCAGATATCTTTTCTGCGAAACGAAATTGAATCGATTTAAATATTATATAGAAAAGTTGGAAATTTAGAAGTCGTCTTTTTTTTCTTCAAAAAAAACTGATTTTTATTTTTAAAAAAGATTTAAAATATTAAAAATATTTTTTTGTTTTTTATTCATCATAAGTTTGCTTTAAAAAAAAAATACAATTCATATTTTAGATTCTTTTCCGACCCATGAGTTAAGAAGGTATTGCTATAAAAATAATACAACTGTAGAATATATACAAATTATATAATATATTACAATTTATATGATCATAGAATGAAATGAAGAAACCTTTTGTCTATTTTAATGATATTTTTCATGAAATGCATCTAAAGTCATTAGAAGTTATTAAAAAACAAACTATGAATATAGTTCAATGGTAATTATGTTCTGAAAAGAAAAGGGGAAAAGGGTATTTTTAACTCTGAATAACATTTATTACTATCATAATTTAGTATGTATATATTTCAGTGACTAATTTTAACACTCCACAAGGAATAATATCGTTCAAAAGCATATAGCGCTATGAAAATGAATCAAATTATATTTGAATTAAAATCCATATATAATTTCCTACGACAGTCCGACGCTAGGGAAAACAATTCACTAACGAAAAAATTACCGGGTTTTGGTTGAATAAGCAATTTACTGCCACAATAATGAGGGCAAAAACTTTCTCATCTTGTCTAAGCCACCTTCATAAAATAAGGCTATATTTAACAGTAGTAAAAACCGAATCTATGAGCAGTTGCATATATGAGCGTCCTTGATGCGTGCCTAATAGTACTAGGTCTGTACTATGATTGTACAGACCTACTTAATAGTATTAGGTCTATCCTATCCTATATAAAACCTTTCAAAGTCACTACATATTACTAAGTAAACACCAACAGCTTTCGAAGCTCTCGTAAGTTCCATATAGGAATAATTAAAATTACGTTATTCATAAAGACTAATTAAAGGGTTACTGTGTACTCATTCATTAGAAACATTTTTGGAACAAAACTAAAGTATAATTTAAAAATCCACAATTTCATAATAATAATACCGTATTATTATTTTTACAAAAGAAAACTCAAAAATAATACACTATCATATATTATTTAAATCTTTATAATCTTTTATAATATAATAAACAGTATAAAATATATCATATATCTCTATATATATATAAACAATAAAAAATCCCACCTAATCATCAAATCACAATTTCTGAAAGCATATCATAATATTTGTTATCTATATCTAACACCCACACCAGATTGGAAATAACCATACAATGACCCAAAAACATTTTAACCTGAACCTAATAGAATCGTGTACTCGCTATAGAACAGAACTTATCTAGTTGATAAATTAAAATCTCTTCTGCCATCTCCCAACTCTGATGTTTCATATCATAATTTTAATTTCCTCTGTAATTCCGTATAGCTCTTAACTATGTGAGAAAAAACTTTTTTACTCAAGCTTAAGCGTTATCTTTATAAGCGGGAAAAATAAATAACAGAATAATCTCTCTCTCTCCTCTCTCTCGCTCTCTGATCACCGATGCATAAATGAATAATATAATATAGATAATATATATATATATAGATTAAATAATATATAATATATATATATAGATATAGCCCTATAGATATATATATATATATATAATTTAATATATATACATACTATATATATATTATAGATACTATTAAATAGATGTATATAAATATATAACATATATTATATAGTATAAATACGTACTGAATAATATAAATGATAAAATAAATGTAAAAAAATTAACACAAATACATTTGAATTTAAATGAGTTAAAAAAACATCATAAAATCATTTGAAATATACCTTTATGAAACTAAGATTCTTTCTTATCTCAAATCGATATTTAACTTGGGGACAATATCATTAAGCGAAGTAAACCGCCATTGGGAATAAACACATTGTTAACATGCTATATTCAATATCATGAGCAATAATTGAACGCTGTAAAGAAAATAATTATAATAGTAAAATGAAAATTCATAAATTTAATAAAATTTTTATAACATCTCATGCTCCTGAGATATTTTTTGTCCTTATTGTGAACAACATGAATTAAAAATTATTCGAACTTTGTGAAAAATGATTTTAATATAGGCATTCTGCAACATTTTCAAATATCCATGTTTATGTGAAAAGTGTCAAAAATTACGAAAATAATAAGAAATTTATTATTGTAACTACACCTTTATTTAGCGTTATCTAAGTGATCGCAGCTCAATATATGAGAATTTGAACATTTCCTGGAAGCCATAGCAAGGAATTCATAACTCATGGAGTTTATTATTATAAAACTTAAATATTATAATCTTTTACTTAACTAAACTATCTATTACATCTAGGTATACGGCAACGACAATCCTATCTAGTTATTAGTTCATAGGTTTATGCAACGCTATCCTCTAATAGGTCGGTTAAAACGCTTTTTAAGCTTTAGTATAAAGTTTCGGTTAGGAACACACAGATACATAATATTATATCTATATAATTAATAATAAAATATATTCATTAAATATATAATATTATATAATATATATATATTATAAATCAATTAATATATATATATATATATAATATTATATATTATTATATATAAAATATTATATATATATAATTATATAAATAATAGTATATGGGGAACTGACGCCAAACTGTGAAGTTCTCTCAAATTTGTATCGGCCTAAAACCTGCACCCTAATTCGTTAAATTTGCTCATTTCTGTAACTTTTATACTAATTTTACCATATTTTTAGAATTTTGCTACTATTTTTATCAATTTGCCAATTTGTCGCAATCTGCAACCTATCCTATATAAATTAATTACCTTTTACATTTACAACTTTTATCTAGTTTATTCTATTCTTGTTTTTTTTCATTTTGTTCTCATTATTTCCTTTCAGATCCCCAACTCCGGAAGACTGGGGATTTTTCCATTGCACCCTGCCGTCAAAGCAAAAGACCTGAAAATTATTGGAAGGTTTTGAATTCAGTCAATCGACAGCTGAACTTGGAATCATCATGTCATGTATGATGACGTTATTTATTTATCAGTTTTCTTAAACCTTTATGTTGGTGTTTTTAATTTGTGTCTGTATATCCTTTATTATTTTTTAATGTCTAGAAACCGTTCAGAGTTATTGCCCCTACAAAAGGCGTAAGCCCTACCCAAAGGCTACTATTTGTTACCCTAAGCAAGTTTTAAATGATTGGTTTTAACATTGATGTTCCAATCGATTTATCGTGATCGATATCCCAATCGATCTTTAAATCGTCTTTCTAGTTGCTCTGTTTTTGTTTTTTTAACAATTGAAATAATATAATCAAAAGAAAATAATTACAAAATTAACATTCATTGGCAATATATATCTCTATCTCTCCTCTCTCTTTTCGCTAGGAAGAATAGACATAATATCTAAACTTCGACTATATATTTATTGATTGATAAACTATCACACACAAATTTCAATTTGTCATATCTCTTAGCTATGTATATAGAGGCAC
>JABUQX010089320.1:12500-20948 GCA_015478945.1 Trachelipus rathkii | reverse complement strand
CAGACCGCGCCAGACAACGGTCGCGCCCATTTTGATGCAGTCCACATCATCGAATGTCCCGATCGGCTATTCTGAATTTATAGAGTTGCGGTTCGTTGCGGTTGCGGAAAATTCTGATGGCTTGGCCAACCCTTTATATATAATTAATATAATATATATATATATATATATATATATATAGATATATATATATATATATATACTATATATATATATATATATATATTAGTATAATATATATATATACTGTATAATATATATATATATTATTATATATATATAATATATATATATAATATTATTATATAATATAATATATATTATATATAATTATATATATATATATATATATTTTAAATAAATATATATATATATATATATAATAGTATAGTATATATATATTATATATATATTATATATATATATATATATATATATATATATAATATAATATATGAAACTGAAATTCCGCTGCATGTCACGCACCTTACCCCAGTATTGGGGAGAGAAGGTAATGTATATATATATATATATTATATATATATATATATATATATATATAATTATTATATATATATATATATAATAATATATAGTATATAATATATAATTATATATATATATAAATATATTATATATATATTCCATTCATTTTCGGATAGTTGTAAAACAAGTTTGATTAATACACTTCGAACTATTTTAATGGCAAATAATACCTTAAAAAATAAAAACTCCCCGCAGTACCGAATGTAAGGGGGGAGGAGGTAATGAAGGGTTACATCCCCCCCAGAAGTTTTTCATTTAAATCAAGATTTTATCAAAACTTCCATACAAGCAATGAAGTTGAGTAAAAACAGAAAAAAAAACAGTACATCCGGAAAGAATCAGCAGCCCCTCCGAAGAAAGATTCCGCGTAACACAGTATTTCTCACCAATTTTTACCTTTTAGGTTATTACGGGATTTTTTAGAGACGTTATGGGGACTAACTCAAATCGTCGTCGAGGGAAAATGTATCTACAGGAAAAATGGTCAACAGGACATTAAACAAAATTTATTAAACAAAATAAACAAAATATAAAATGGAAAAAATGTTGAAAGGTTTGTTCAATTCTGAATGAATAGTTTTTTCTGCGACAAAATTTCACTGTCCCCATTTGTAAGTATATATTTAATATATATATATATATGGTCACGTGTGTCACTTCATCACCAAAGCTATTTATTTTACTTACCATATATAGTCTTATAATAATCATTATTTTATAATATACCTTAATATTATATATATATAATATATATATATATATCATATATATATATATAATAATAGTTAACAATTTTTAAATACATGAGTAAATATAGGGTATATTTATTATATATAAATTAAATATATAATATATATTATATATATATATTATATATATATTAATATAAAGATCTTATAGTATATATATAGTATACTATAGATAAAAAGTATAAAATACTTACTAATAGTATATATATAGTAGATATATTTTTATATTTTAATATTTATTCATATCCTATATAATCGATATAGAGTTTATACGTTATATAATTATATATACATATATATATTTATATATATATATATATGTTTGGTAATTTTTATAACCCTTATATATTTACATATATAGTTGAACAATAATATATATATTTATATAATATCTAAATATATATATATATATATATATATATTATCATTAATATTAATATATTTATAACTAGAGACCAATTTCTTTAGCATTATATATTATTTATGTTTATTTCAAATTATCCCTTATATATTATTATATATTTATTACTATTATAGTATACCTATAACTAGTACAAGTACTTTATGAAAACGTGCATATATATATATATATATATATAGTATAGGATTCAGGAGTTGGGATACTACTACAATAATTACCTCGCAAAGCTTAAAAAAGTGCAAGTAGCATTGTTGCATGCAATGATGCAAATGTGCAAACAACATTTTGCTACATTGTTTTTCAAGGTTGACTTTTCAAGGTTAGGTTTTAAGTCAGGTTGAAGACGAATTTAAGATCTGGAAAGGACCTTTTTTGGAGGTTTAGCCTCTCAAAAGGAGGGGGGCGGGCACCTCAAAGGGGTTTTTTTGGTTCCTAGAGGTTTTAAATTGATCGGTGTTAGGATCATTTTGCATGAGTGTGTCCGAATCGATTATATCGACTTGTGTTTTATACCCTTATATCGATTTTAAATTGTCTTCTACGTGCTCTGGTTAGCTTTTTACATTGAAAAATATATTGAAATCGGAAAGAAATAACCTAATATTTTTATATTTTAATTAACATTTGATTATTAACCGGCTGGCTGTATGTATGAGAAATTGCTGACAGTTTTGAGAATTCTGCGGCACCTAAGCGTACTTTCACTCAGAATAATATAATAAGTAGGTGTATCAGTGCTTTACAACACTTGGTAATATGTTTATATCTACTGTCGATATCAGCGATAAACACGCGAGTTTGTAGATGACGTAGAATGCGTCACCTCTATAGAAAGGTGAGCGCTGCCCCACTTCAGCCGCGAAGGTTCAAATTCGTCCTGAAAATCATGTTAGGCCCTTAAACGTATTGGGCTAAAATTTGAATGTGAGATATATGACGTAATCTGGTCGGAGACGAGATTATCGTCCTCTGCTTCCCCCTTGAGGGGGAAGCGAAGCCCCCTAAAAATTAAAAATGATCAGTTCTTAGACTAAATATTGGAGAAAGGTAAGGAGTCGCGAAAGTCGAGTTTGGAGTCGAGTTCGGATTCGGCTTCGGAGTCCAGAGACTCCTCCAGAGGGGGGACCCTTGAAAAAAGAAAGAAGAAATGCATTTCATGCAAAAATAGCTTCAAGAAAAGCTGGAAAGTAAGAAGGAGGAGGAAAGGTGAGGAAGGAAGAAGAATGAGGAGATTCAGAGGGGCTGGAGAAGGATTCGAGTTAGGTACTGGCACCGGTGCATGGAGCCGGTGCGGTTGCTGAGTTAATAACATTGCGTCTATAAATAATATATATCCATTACGTTACACACTAATTGCTTCTGTTCTATTCAATGTAATGTGCGTCTAATTTCGCTCTGCATTCTTGCAAAGTAAACCGTCTTTCTAAAATGTTGAGACTTACATTTATATTTTCAAATCTCATTTTCTTTTATAAACGTTAACTAATAATAATTTTTTTTCTTAAATTGAAACATGCTTATATTGTGTGCTTATGTACAACTTTTTTATTTGACATTTATTACTTTGTGGTTTATTTTATCATTTAATTTGTATGTCTGATTGTAATGTTTTTTTTTTAATATTTTATTTACTTAAGATTGTATGTTTGCCAACTGTGGTTTTTATTTTACATGATTTTACTCTAATCTGTTTAATTTTTTTCAAATATATATTTTTATTTTATTATCTTTGAATTAATATTTTCCAAGTTATAAATTATCTATCCGCTTAACTTCTATTATATTTGTTTCTATTCTTGTCTTCTGTTTCTCTTTCATTTTCTATATTCTCTTTTGTTTATCTCTTTTCATACTAGATGTTTTTATATACTAGATCTTGATGACTTTTTGTGTTTTATTTTTATTCGCCAATCTTCCTTTTTTTTTTTGTCACATTCATTTTTTTCAGATTCACATTTAGATGCATTTAACTTTTTCTCTTATACTCTAAGTTTTTGATTATTTTTTATAGTTATTTCTTTATTTTGTGTGTTTTTTTAAATTTTTTTTTGTTTTTTTTGTTTAAATTTGCTTATAAACGTTTAATTTCACTGTCATTTTAAATACATCTAATACATTATACAATCGTTCTCAAAATCGTAGATGAATTTATTGCTCTATTACATACCTTTTAATGCAGTATATCAAACCGACCCTTCCCCACTCATCCATATGAGTCCGATTGATTTATTGAATTCTAATTATATATACTGTCTTTATGGATCTTTTGGAGTAGTAATGAATCTTTGATTGATTTACCACATAATTGGTGATTTACATAACACAAAAAAATTTTTATTTATTTTTGTTTATCTATTTGCTACTTTAAACATTTGTTTTTACTAAAACATTTTAGCCTTTTCATGTTGAACATCTACATTTATATAACGTAAATAAAATTATTCGCAATTTTACCGTTGACCCATTGACGGCAGTAAATACTCAGGATAAATCTCAGACCAACCACCCCACCTTCCTCTCCACCCAGCCATGATCTATTGATCTACTTGGAATCTATTGATTCAAGTCGTTATTATTTCTCCTATAAAAAATGCCACAGAAATATTGCTCTAAAAATATTGTCATAGAAAATGATTTTTATTGCATCATACCCCATTTGAATATGTTTTCTCTTCCTTGCTATACAACATACACGCAGGGCAACGTTAAATAGAAGAGTTGTCATCAGAAATAATACACACACACACACACACACACACACACAACACACACACACCCAGGACAACACCACCACACGAACAAACTGCAAAATATTATCAAAGTTCCATAGCTTAACAAGCAGATAAATTTAACAAACAATTACTCATCACAAAACGTAACATATTTTCACTCGCTTTGTCAAGCATATCTCTAAGATATTAACTGTATAATAAATGTGAAGTCGTACAATTACGTAGACACACCACCACAACACACACACACCAACAACACACACACACGATAAACTGATAACATTATCAAAGTTTCCATCTTAACGAACAGTTTAATGTAACGTAAACAATTCTCTACATTCACGAACTGATAACCTCATTTCAAACTCTTTATTAGGCATATCTGTTAGATACACATTCAATGTTAAATTTTACTATTAACTAGTAATATTTAACAAAGATTTTTCGTATCCTAACCTAACTATTTGTAACGATAACTTAAGGGAATATCACACACATACACAACACACAAACACACACACACACACACACACATACACACACACACAACACACACAACACACACACACCACACACTACACACACACACACACTACACACACACACACAACACACACTACATACAACAGAAGAGAAGACAGACATTTCTATTTTAAAATCTCGTTTTCTTTTTATAAACGTCTAACTAAAATAAATTGTTGCTATTTATATTTTTGTAATGTATTCATTTTACATTTAATCTTTTGTGTTTATTTTTTGATGAAGTTGATTTAGAATTGATTTTAAAATTTTTATTATTTTTATTATTATTTTTTTTAACACGGGTGCGAAAGAGTTCGGGAAGAGGGGAATGTATAATGAATTATTTTGAAGTTCATGTTTACCTCGATATAACGATTAAAAATATGCCTCTTTACATACACTCCTAAATCTAGATAATCAGTAAATAATACCAACCCTCCCCTCCCTTTCATCCCTCCACACCTACCACCATCCTTGTGATCTATGATCATTGATTGATTTCACAATTTTAGAGTTAATAATTTTTCCAAAATATTCCAAAAAAGTGAAAAGTTGACAAAATTCACTTATCAACTTATAATTTATTAAAATAAGTAAATTTTCTTACAATTTTAAATAACGCTCATAACATAGTATAACTGAACTAAGAATATAACTTACAACGACAAACCTAACACACCTTAGCACGAAAAAACTGCTAACATTAGCAAAGTTCTCCATTAACTTACAAAGAATGATAACTAACATTACATACGAATACATTTAAAACCTAATTTCGCTCAACTTTTTTTAAGCTTATATTTAACAATATAATAAATGTCAATTGTGTTATGAACTTATAAATATAGTAATTATTTAATCAAGATTATAATTCGTATCCTAACACTAACTATTGTGAACGTAACTAAGAATAAATGAACATCACACACACACACACACACACACACACACACCACACACACACACACACACACACTAACACACCACACACACACACACAACGACAAAGATAAGACTGATATTTCTGTATGTAAAATGGCCTATTTTCTTTTTAATATAACGTTAAACTTAAAAATGAATTGATTTATTATTATAATATGTCTATTTTGTAAGTTTCACATGTCTTTGTGTTTATTTTTATTACACTGTTTTAATTTTTAATATTTATTTTAAAATTTTTTTAATTTATTCTTATAATAATTAATTTTTAAAATTTATTTGCTTAATATATACATTTTTGTTCTTTACCAAATTTTTATGTACTATTATTCATGTTTCATTATAATCGTAAACAAATTTGTCCACTGTTACTAAACCTCTCTGAAGACAAGTGAAAAATCACAAGTTTAAATAATTCTCTAAACCACACGTCCGCTCCCGATGTTTCCTTCCTCCCCACTTTACCGCCTCCTATGAATAGCGAGTTGATCTATTGATTAAGTCACATTTTAGAGTCATAATTTTGGCATAAACAAAAGACAAAAAATCAAGGTTCTCTAAACACTGATCAACGCAATAATTATGCTATAGTAACCAAAGGGTTTCACTCTATAATAACGCTATATCATAGTATAACGTACTAGATATTAAAAAATATTATAGTTACAACGACAATGACCTAACATACTTAAGAGCACGAATAAAATGCTGAAACTTACAATACAGTTCCACACTTAATTAACATTATTAAAGTATCCTAACTATAAGCATCAAAAACGTAACCTATTCACACTTTATTTCACGCTTTAACTATTTAACATATCAATGTTGAATTTAATAATATAGTTTAAATATGTTATCAAATATTTATCATATCCTATTACATAACGATTATAATGAAACTTAGATATTAAATTACACATTATATATATAACTACAACACACTACATATATAATATATATATAATTATATATATATATATATATTAATAATATATAATAATATATATATTATATTAATATTATAATATATATATATATATTATAATATACTATTATTATATATATATATTAATATATATATATATATATATATATAATATTATATTATATATAATATTAATATATATTAATATATATATATATTATTAATATTATATAATATATATATATATTATATACTATAGATATATATATATATATATAATATATTACCATATATATAATATATATATATATATATAATAGATATATACCTATATATAATAATAATATATATATATATATATATATATATATATATATTATATTATTATATATATATTATAAAGATAGTATATAGATATAGTACTGATCAACGAATATATGCAACGTAACAAAGTTTTCACATAATAAGCTAACATTGGTATAACTTGAACCAAAAAAGTGTAAACTGTAACAAACGACAACCGATAAATACCTTTAGCACGAAATAACAAGTTAGCATTAACAAATTTTCCATACTTCAAACAGCGAAGTAAAGTAAACTAACATAGGCTACATAACGTAACTATTCCGAATTTTTTCATGCATGTCTTTAACATATCAATGTTAATTTTATAGACAAATAAGTATTTAACAAAGATTTTGAGATCGGACTATCCTAACCGAACCTATACTGTAATGAACTTAGGAACTAAAACACACACAACCACACACCCACAGTGCCAACCGGACACACACACGATACAACCCAAAACACAGAAGGAATCATCTTATGACCCAACAGATACACAAAGAATTTTCACTTAATAAAAGCTTAACATTCAGCATCACACTCAGCACTAAAGCATAACTAAATGCTACAACAACAAAACCTAAAATACCCTTAAGCACATTGAGCCAATAAACAACACACTGCTTACAACCACACCACAACTCTAAGCGCCAACAGATCTACATCAACTATCAAACAAGTAAGTAGGACTAACATTACATACAAAACGTAAGACACATTCACACTTTTTCAAGCATACGTAGTCGAAACCATATGCAATGCTATTTTGCATTAACATGTAATTATTTAGCAAAAAATTTATCATAACCCCTGTCCTATTATCATACTGACTGACGAATAAATTGCTAACGTACCAAAGTTTTTTCGCATTAACATAGTAATTATTTAACAAAAATGTATCATAACCATAACCTAACTATCATAATTCCCAACGAATATTAGGCAGCTATGTGAAATGGTATTATAAAACATTAGCGAATAGTAACACCGAACGCTATTCGGAGGTAACAATTAAAATTTTTTAGCCCTTACCCTATTTATAGGGTCCAGCCCTTCAGAAAATTCATTCAAAAACTGGTAGATTTGGCAACAGCGCATCATACAGAGGCGATTTGATAGCAGTGTAAGCACTGTAAGCACTACTTGGAGATCACCACAGAGAGATGCATGAAGACCCATCTTGGGGTACCCCGAAGGGGGGGTGTAAGCGGTTACATAAGGGCACAGCATTTAAATTTAAAGCTAACATAGCTTCACCTGAAC
>JABUQX010089320.1:5000-7500 GCA_015478945.1 Trachelipus rathkii | reverse complement strand
AGTGGGATATCAATATGATGGCCGAACTATTGTAGAGTTGATGAGAGATATACCAGACGCTTTGAAACAGCTAGAATCGTTTACGAAGAGCACAGTTAACTCCATCTAATAATATCCTATAATAATAACTAACTATTGTTGTACCTCATCTTAATCTCTATTCATACTGTCATTATGAATAATGTTTAACATTATATCTGATCAAAGTACAGTTGTTATCATATCTTTGCGATTTGTTTCTCTCCCTTCATATATTCCATTATAATAACCTATATATTATATATTAATAAATATAATAAATAAAATATATATGATATATATAATTAAAATAGCTGATATTATATATATTGTTTATATAAATATTTATATATTTTTCATTTATGTTAAATAATAAATTTTTTGATTTATTAATATTATAATGAGATATATATATATATTATGTCCAATAATTGTGATAGACCCCCTTGAAAAAGGTAAAAAATCATAACATTTTTACAAATTCGAAGTTTTAACCATTTCAATATCTTGTCACAAATGCCACTCGGATGTGTATATGCAAAATTAGGCGATTACATTAACACAAAATAATCAATTGCGAAACCCCGTCAAAGAAATTTCAGTTTACTCCAAAAATAAAATAATAAATACAAAAGTAGAATTTAGACTGATTTCTATAACTTATAGCAAAATACAAAAACGAATTAGTCATATTGATCAATACATAATATTAAATGAATAACCTTTTGAAAGTTTCGTAGTTAAGATATTAAATAAACTTCATTTCAATAGCTCTAAGGTAAAATAGTTAATAACCGTTAGCATGTGCTCTATATTTCTTTTCATAGGGAGGATATTACTGCATGCACTGGATGGGAATATACTGTGCAAGCGTGTCTCATAATTCTTTGTCTATTATACTTTTTGGTTATATGTCTAGAGAATAATTTTCTTTTTCAGTTCGTACTTCTATGCTTCATAACTGCGGAGTAGGACTTCGTTCTCTGAGAACCTGGTGTGGTGAATGATATATATGCTCTCTGCCATTTTAGTTTTATCCATATTTCATTTTTCAACTCTCTCTTATACTACGCGTTGGGTTTTTCTTTCTATTTTGTATATATATTTTTTTTTTATCTTGATTGTGCTTTCTCGTTCGGTTCTATAGTCTGAGGTTCTACACATTCTGATCAAATGATCTATTTTTACCTCTTTCAGTTTAGCGTTGAATGAATACCAATATACTCGCTTCGCTCATAGCGATAGCTACCTGATCTTTGTATCATGTTATGTACCTGAATAAGTGTGATTTTGTCAGTTAGATAGGTGAGTTTGTTAGGTTCTCCTTCCTCGCGACTTTTACTGATTGTTTATATAGCTTATGGAGACAGTTTTTGATGCACGCCCAAAATATCTCTCTAAAGAAGATCCATATTAAAGAAGTTGAAATTGAACCGTAGTCAAGATGTGCATTTATTCTCACCACTCTCAATACCGTAGAGAATCTTTCACACTCGCTCCACGTGCCTCTCAGTACATTGTGTCTCAGGAGCTTAAATTTTCATGTGACTTTTTGTTTCTCTCATGCTCCTTATTCTCACTCAATAGTAATCACCTCCATTATTCTCTCAATATCTCTTTGTACTCTCGTTAGAACACAGATTTTACTTGAATGTTTGATGTGACATAAATAATCGCAGATATTAAGTATAGTGCCTAGACACTGAGAAGATGTATCACACACCAATAGATAATGTATTAGAAATGTACTTCTATTTTCATGTCTATTGAATGTTCTAATCTTTGCAAATAACAACAGGTGTTCATTATGATATCAACTCTACTCAAGCTCTCTCTTGCTTTTAATTCGCCTCTTGATTAATACATCACAACAGATTTAATTAGCATCAGTAATCGTGTGTGCAATAGCATTTACCTTTGGAGTGTCAGTTCTTGTTCAAATCTACGCTTAGTATATGGTGTTAGGTTAGTTGTTCAAGATATGTGTGCTCAAATTTACAATGGATAAATAATGACATCGAAAGATCGCTCACAATTGGAGTGTGCTATTCTCGAGTAATAAGCCGAAATAGGGCTATATACAGGATATTGAGAGTGTGAACTTTTTTTGTTGAGCCCCTAAAATCTACCTAAAATACTTTGTTTAAGCATAGTTCATTACTCTCATGTTACCGCGAATGTAGAATAAACAGTTCTTAAATATACTCCATATAATATGCTGTTTCTCAAGCTCACAGACAATTACCGCGGTGCCAATCTGTCAAGTTTGAGTTTGTGCTGACGGCACGAGTTAGAATTTCCTGAGAGATGGATGGAGTATAAGTTGAATATAGAGCTAGTATAGGCATCTCTCGTGCTAAAGCGTATTTCACTGAATAGATCTCTCTCCTCTCAAAGCTATCTAGAAAGGCATATATGCAATTGTAAATCAGTCGAAACATCTCAAGAAAGAAGCTCTCAGAACACCGATTTGAAATAAAAC
>JABUQX010089319.1:22500-30930 GCA_015478945.1 Trachelipus rathkii | reverse complement strand
AATAGAACAATTGTAAAAATATAAATGTAAATTTAGTAAATATAAATTAAATTAAAAATTTACAATCTAGGGGGAAAAATGGCAAACCACTGATAATACACTTGGAACAAAGCTTCATGGATGTCGGAAAAAATGAAAGAAAATAAATAAACAAAGGCAACAATATAAACAATTTATAGGCTAAATTTAGTATTTGAATTTAGATCAAGTTAATTTGGTATTATTAATGTTCTGCATTAAGGATACAAGGGTAAATGATTTATTTAATTTGTTTTTAAATAAAAACGATTTTTATTAAGCATTCCTAGGGAAAAAAAACTTTTAAAAAAGATAAATCCACGATGTGCTAGTATATAAATGTCTTAAAAATTCCCCCCTTTTTCGGAGAAGCACCGAGCATTTCACTCGTTATATAATTGATTGAACAATTGTAGTATCAATGGCGATGTCTACACTTTTTTAATTTTACAGTCTTTATATTATTATGTAATTTATTCTTTCATATGACATTTTCGCAAAATAATAAGAGATTTTATCGCGGTTAAAATTTGTAAAAGATCGATCGTTCCTATAATGATAACTCGTGCTAAGCACAAGCAGCATGATATGATTTCACCTGTGATATATATATATATATATATATATATTATATAATAATATATATATATATAACTACATATATAGAAATATATTATATATATATAATATATATTATTATATAATATTGTATAAATATATATTATATAAATAATTATATATACTTAATATATATATTATATAAATTATATAATAACATATATAATAATATATTATATAATATATATAGAATAAAATATATAATATATAATATAATATATAATTTATAATATAATATATTATATATATGAATAGAATAATTTTTAAAATATATATATATATTCCATCATATAATATAAAGAAATTCATGCCAAAAGAGTTTTCACTCGTATCCAGTGTTTCTTTCACTATTAAAAAGTACTTTCATAGTTTACTAAGCAGTAACACTTAATTCAGAAGTTTACAAATTCCGTACAAGGATTGTAATAGCATAGATATATAGTAAAATAATATATTATATATACTATATATAATATAATATTTATAATATGATAAATATATATATAATTAAATATATTAATATATATATATAAATAGATATAATAATATAAGTATATATATAATATAGATATAATAATATATATAATTAATAATAAGACGAAGAAAAATTCACTCGCGCCAGACGAAACATCGCCAACAGCGTCGCCGTAGAACAAGTGATAGAAGCTATACCCACTAACGTTTCCCCTCCCCAGAAAATATTATTAAAAAAATAATATATATATAATATATTATATATATATATATATTATATAATATATATTATAAGAATTATATAATTATATAAATAATATATAATAAATAAATTATAATAATATTTATATATATATAATATATATAATTAAGTATATATTATATAATAATATATATTAATAATTATATAATATATAATATAGAATTATATATTTAATTATATATATAATATAAATATATATATTATATATAATTAAAATATATAATATAATATTATATATATATAATATATATAGTATATATAATATATTAATATTATATTATATTAATTATATATATAATAATATTAAATATGGAGTTCTTGTCTTTTCAACAACGAACAACAACAACTTATCAACTTCAACATACATAAACACTGGACGACAAAATATTGACTATTGTCTGTTAAAATAGAAAAAATGACGGTTTCTTTAGTTTATGTGCTGCTGATCCCGATTTGCATTTACCATTTTTTTGTTAACGGTAGATTTTTTTGTAATACAAATCAATTTATATTGTTAATAAAATGATAAGCTTTAGTAATACTCACCTAATTAATATCTTCGCAGATTTAAAAATGTAAATTTGAAATTTTCTGAGTTTGCTTGAGAGCATCCCTTTAATCCCCAACCAAGTTGCAGCATATTGGATTCCAATTTCCCTGATGACGTTTTTCGATAGTTGAAATTTCTTGGTGGAATCGCTCACCATGCTCATCGCTTATAGCGCTAGATTGCAGTTTTGGAAAAAAAGTCCAAGTTTTGATGAAGGAAATATATTTTTAGGTACATGTTACATCCATGGCTTTAATTCAAAGGATTTCGAAACAGTATCTTCATTAGTTGTCGGCCTTAATATGCCAAATAGAAACCCATATAACCCGTTTTAAGGATCTCCATGCAGAGGTTTCGAATATTATTCAATTTCATTAAGTGATGGCCCTCATTAGCTCTCTTATTTGTGTGTGGGGCCTACAATATCCCTCTTAATTTTAGGCCTCACTATCCTAGGAATTCTTATTACGTATGGAAACCTGGCCGGCTTATCCATCGCTTTTACAAAATCTTTCATTAACCCGAGTTTGATGTGCAAAGGAGATATAACGAGTCAGAGTTTCACAGTTGGTTAAAAATAAAATTTTTATATTCCTATTAGATTTCTTTGAGGCCATTGCTTCTTGACAAAATGATTTTTGCGATCTCTGCTATCCCACTCTCATAGGAAACAACAAAATTTGGTTCCCTGTTGGAGACCTAACAAAAAGTGCTATAATTTTAAATCGCTCATATATTCCAAGAAATGCTGTATCGATATCGTATTTTTCGGATAACAAAATTTTCATGCTGTCGTTAAGTCTCTTTCATATGGGCTCAATAGGCAATAGGAGTCGAAGGTTTCACATTTCCATAATGAAAGAGCACTGCCTTTTAAACTAAGTTTAGAAGAATCTATAAACAATCTCCATTCCTAGGATTATCACAGTCTACTAATTTCTATAATGAATCAACATACAGTACCACCTCATACACTAAATTGACCGGTCTACCAGAAAAGCGTCGGAATTTCTTCGCTCGCCGAAAGAGGAAATTGTAGATCCCTTCTCCAAGGAGATTCCAACTCTTTTTAATTAGATGCAATATTCTGTCTGTTCTTGCAATAGATGATCGCAACTAATCTTGAGTTCATTTGCTGAATAAGTCTATGAGGTTCTGTCTGACTTCCTCATAATCAAGTCTTCAAATCGTCCATTTTCTGGACGTAATTGGTTAAATCATCTTCGTCGGAGTTTTCTGAAGGAGATTCACATTTTCGGTGGTGCAGGAATAGAATGCTCTTCGCTTGAGAACAGCTAATAGCCGAGAATGAGGTTTGAATTTAATGTCTTCTTGCTCTATGATTGTTATTCAGCCCAAAAATTTTTGTTATGCAAAAAAAATAACAGTCCATGCGTGAAATTTGTTCCCTCATACCAGTGGAATTGCAAATGCAAGTCTGGACTGTCCGTTAAGCCAACACTTAATAATTATACACAAGACGCACAACAAATATGAGGTGCCCAAGATTATCTTAATCCACCAAGCTTAATTTCAAATAAATTTATATGCTTTTTTTCATTGAAGAGAGTAATATTCCTTCATTTGGACTTTCAACGTTACCTCATAACAAAGTAACAAATTTGTTTTGGATCATTTTGTAAATTTCGTCGCGCATTTTAATTAAGGTAATCTAATTCTGTAAGTGAAATTAAACAATTTGAACGTATAATATATAATATTAATATATATATAAAATAAATATATATAAATATATAATATATAATATATATATTTATTATATATATATATATATAATAAATATATATATATCATGGGGCGTTCCTTGAAGTAACTGCAGAAGTGTATTATATATATATATAATATATATAATATATATATATATATATATTATATATATAATATATAAAATATAATATATATATATAAATATATATATATATATATTTATAAAGAGAGAAGAGAAGAGAGAGAAGAGAAGAGAGAAGAGAAGAGGGAGAAGAAAGATAGAGAGAGATGATGAGGAGGAGAAAGGAGAGAGAGAGAAGTAGATGAAGAGAGAGAGAGAGAAGACGAGAGAGAGGAGATGTAGAAGAGAGAGAGAGAGAGAGAGAGAGATTCAAAATTTAAGTATTCAGTTTTCTTTATTACGTTTTAATTATTCAATTGTTTTCGTACTCGTTCCATCAGGGATCTGTCGCTCGATACAACAAGGTATGATGCATGCCTTTCCAATTATATATTATATGAAAATATGAGATACGACTGACGCCCATAGCTTAAAATTTTACTCTTAAAAACAGAGTAGGAGAAATTTCCAAATAAAATATTGATTGAAATTTGCATTCTGAACTTGTCGACTTTCTTTAATTTTACTTCGCAAGGCAGTTCAATTTAAACACCCTCACATAAAATTAATAATTTACTTAACTTTACCATTTAATTTATTTTATTAAAAAGAATCAAAAATATTGGGTAGAGCTACCTACCCAGCCTACCCTATGTATACGCCCTATTATTATATAGATATATATATATATATAATATATAGATATATATATATATATATATATATAATATATATATATATATATACCTATAAATATATAGTATCAATTTAAACATAATAAAATGTTTTTTTAAGTATTATGTAAAATATTGATATAAAGAATATATATATATTGATATTAATTTTTATATATATAGTATATATATATATATATATATATATATATATATATTGTAATATATATATATAGTATATAATATATATAATAATATATATTATAATATATAATAGTATATATATATATTTATTATATAAATATATATATAATATTTATATATATTATATATATATATATATGATATATTATATATAATTATTATAATATAATATTAAATTAATATATATATATATATAAATATTAATAAAATATAGTAAATATATATATATAATATATAATACTATATTATTATATATATATATACAATCAAAAATCGAGGCAGCACTACTTCACATTCAACGTCCAGATACAAATTGAAGGCAAATGACTCATGAAAAACGTCGGACCGAGATTTATTTTTATCATTTCCTAAAACTGTTTTTCCTGTTTCGTTTATTTTTTCTATTTTTTGTTCCTACTATATATACGCTTTATATCTGCTGGGCGATCCCCTTTTTCATAAATCGCAAAGAAAATGAGTTAAACAAAACAAGATTTTTAACTCTTGAATTATATTGTTAGTTTATGAAAATATTAAAATTACAAAGAAACTTAAGAACCTTGTGCAAATTTGAGGTTATATTCGCTTTTCAGCCGTACCAAATACAAATAAGAAAAAGTTCAATGAATCCATTTAACCAAAATATTTCGTCTTCCAGTGTAATATTAATAAAAAAAATAATAATTAATAATAATAATAATAAAATAATAATAATAAATAATAATAATAATAATTAATAATAATAATAATAATAATAATAATAATAATATAATAATAATAATAAAATATAATAATAATAATAATAATCTAATAATAATAATAATATAATAATAATTAATCAATAATAATAATATAATAAAATAATAATAATTAATAATAATGAATAATAATAATAATAAAATAATAATAATAATAATATAATAAATGATAATAATAAATTAATAATAATAATAATAAGTAATAAAAATAATAGAAATATATATAAATAATTAATAATATTTCCCATTCATCAATTTCAAAAAGCTTATCAGAGAAGAAAATTACATTATTTATATAGTGCAATATGTACCAAATCAATATAGCAACTTAATTTAATAACATTCTAATAATTTCCCATACTATCTTGAAATAATCTACTATTGCAAATACAGTGTGTGTCCTTTGAGACACGAATAAATAATAATACATAAGATAAATAATAATAAAATAATATAAAATAATAATAATAATAATAATATTAAGTAATATAATGAATATTAATAATAATAATAATAAATAATAATAATAATAACTAATAAAATAATAATAATGATAATAATAATTAATAATGAAAATAAAAAATAAAAATATAATAAATAATAAGAATAATAATAATACATAATAATGAAAATAAAATAATAATAATATAATAATGAATATAAAATAATAATAATTAATAAAATAATAAATAATAATAATAATATAATAATAATAATGACAATAATAATAATAATTAATAATATAAAAAAATAATAAATAATAATATAATAATAAATATAAAATAATAATAATAATAATAATATGAATAAAATAATAATTCTAATAATAATTAATGAAATATAAAAAATAAAAATAGCAACAACAATAAATAATTAACAGCTTATAGAGTAGTTAAAAAAACAGATAAAAAATGTAATAATAAAATCCAGTTATATTACTAGTCCAAATAGTATCGCATACAATATCATACCACACAGTATATCCAACTCCTAAAAATATTTTACAATACTAGATACTACGAGTAATATAATAATAATAATAATAATATAATAATAATAATAAATAATAAAGATAATAATAATAATAATAATAATAATAATATAATTAATAATAATAATAATAATAATAATAATAATATAATTAATAATAATAAATAATAATAATAATAATAACAATGGGCAATAATTAATAATAATAATAATAATACTGATATTACATAATAATAACACATAATAATTATTAAATAATAATAATAAATTACAATAAAATAAATTAATAATATAATATAATAATTAATAATAATAATAATAATAAAATAATAATATTAAAAATAATAATAATAATCATATAGAATAATATAATATAATCAATAATAATAAAATAATAATATATAGATAATAATCCATAATAATATAATAATAATAAATAATAATAAATAATATAATAATGAATAATAATAATAATAATGATTAATAATAATAATATAAAATAATAAAATAATAATAATAATAATATAATAATAATAAGATGATTGAGGTTGAGAAAGATATAAGAACGGTATGATATAAATATTTAAGATTAATAATAATAATAAGAAAACTAATAATAATATAATAATAATAAAACAATGATAAAATTAAGATAAAATGTCATAGTCCTGATGCTAATAAATGAGAAAAATTGAAATAAATAAAATATAGTATAATTATAATTAATTATAATTTTAATAATAATAGTAATATAATAATATGTCAAAATTATAATTATATAATAATAATGAATAGATACTTTATTTTTTTCTAATAGCAATAATATGAAAATTATGTATAAAAATTTAACAAAATAATATTATAATAATAATAAAATAACAATAATAATAATAATAATAATAATAATAATAATAATAATAATAATAATAATAATAATAATAATAATAATAATAATAATAATAATAATAATAATAATTATAATGAATAATAACAATAATAAATACAATTTTGATTACTAACTACTAAGGAAATTATTTCATCACAATTACCTTATCCGATAATCATAATAATAATAAAATAATAATAATACATAATAATTAATAATAAAATAATAATAATATAATAATAATAATAATAATAATAATAATAATAATAATAATAATAATAATAATAATAATAATAATGGTAGTAGCTAAATTTTACGTAGGTTAGTAAATCGCTGTTTGTTATTTATTAATTTTTATTTAGAGAATAATTTAATAATCATAATAATAATAAATAATATATATAATTAATAATAATAATAATAATAATAATAATAATAATAATATAATAATAATAATAAAAATAATTAATAATGGTAGTAGCTAGTATTTTACGGAGGTAAAAAATAACCTATGCTACCATGTGTAATATATTTACCCTGCCGGATCGGTTGACTCTAGATATAAAATTGAAAAGACAAGCTAGGAAATAATAATTATAATAATAATAATAAGAATAATAATAATAATAATAATAATAATATAATAATAATAATATAATAATATTAATAATAATAATAAAATAATAATAATAATAGTACATAATAATAAATTAAGAATAATAATAATAATAATAATAATAAATAATAATAATAATAATACTATAATTAATAACAAAATAATAATATTAATAAAATAATTAATAATAATAATAATAAAATAATAATATAATAATATAATAATAATAATAATAATAAAATAATAATAATAATATAAAATAATAATATAATAATAATTAATAATATAATAATAATAATAAATTAATAATAATAATAATAATAATAATAATAATATATAATAATAAATAATAATAATAAATAATAATATATAATCATAATAATAATAATATATAATCGATAATAATAATAATCATAATACTAATAATAATAATAATAAATTAATATAATAAAATAATTAATATAATAATATAATTAAATAATATAAAATAATAATAATTAATATAATAATAATAATGAATAATAATTATTA
>JABUQX010089319.1:0-15000 GCA_015478945.1 Trachelipus rathkii | reverse complement strand
TGGCTTTAACAACTCTCTCGAGATCGACCCCTGTCTTGTACAACCCTTCAACTATATTAATGAATATCTGAAGCAAGTTAATGTCAAGGTGAGCTCTTAGTTTGACAGTTTTCTTTTCTGCCATTTCAGATCTTCATATATTTTTCAGCCTCATTATCAACAAGACAGAATCCTTATTCAAGTATTCTAAAGATGGCTACAAAATTGATTTACTAGCTTCATAGAGCCTTCTTTCTTCTATCTCTGGAATACAGAGAACTTGATCATCGTAAAAAGTCTTAATCAATTAAACCTAAGTGCAGATCTGAGCAGCAATTCTATCCCCAAACATAGTAATGCGAGATATGACGCTCTCCACGTCTGCGTACTTGATTTATAGATATAATTGCTTTGGAATATGTAAATTTTTAACTGCCATTAATATATCTGTGTCTCCGCTGTTGATGACAAGCGTCCAGGTGGCGGCTATGTGAGTTCAAACTACTAGTATTAGTATACACGACATTCTCTAACAATCATCGACGTGTGATCACTCATCTATTACGAGTGGGTGAGCGAGGAAAACACCTTATATTAGCGCACTTTCAATTTGATATATCCTATATTTATGATCCATCCTAGACAAACTCTAATTAACTTAAAATAATTAGAAGATAACAAACACCAAAGAAATTATGATGTTTCCGAAACAATAGTGTATCTGGACCTGTTGAGTAGATTAAATGTACTTATCATGATGCGAAAGTTACCTACCACAGATCTATCTGCCAGCAACATTTGATGTAACACTAAATAAGTACGTAAGTCCTGCTTTTAATTTTTGATTCCAATTGTGAACGGCTGCCTCGATTATATGCCTTACCAGTGCTTTTCAGCTCTTGTATCAAAAACTATCGCGTTGGGACGTTGTCTTCGTAAAGTTCCATTTTTCATCAGAATCCTATCAACCGCTAAACTTATATTAGACTCTATAGCTCCTCAAATACTCTAAAACCTGACTATGCTTTTCTATTTCACTTTGCGCTGTGTCCATATTAGTTAAACGGCTCAAGCCTTTATTACCGATAATTTTCTATTAGTAATCACTGTCCAGTGCAATTGTTATCCGTGCCCTATAATTGAACATATCTTACAACATCTATATCTATCCTTTAGATCATCCCAGCGCTGTATTCTTACGATAAAATTTCACTTTGTTCTTCCGGATGACGCTTCTACTGTATCACAATCGCTATAATTCACTTAAAGTGAGCTGTATGGCGTTTTTAGATAGAACGAGTTCACACCAAATATAACTGTACTCTACAGCTCACTTGGAGCATGTTGCTCGGAAGTACCTCTTGTATAATTAGGTCATATAATTTTCTTCGTATTTTCGTGTGTTGTGTGTTTGTATTTTTTGAGCGGACCAGAAAATGCAAAAATATATCACTCTCTTTATTCAAATCTTCTCCGAAAGTGTGTGAATCTTCATCCAAACTATATATTTCGTACTTCGCTCGTAAGTTCATGATCTGCTGCTAGTGAAAGTTTATATGAATGTTATAGTTTGTGTCATCCTGATTATTAAGTTAAAAACAGAGTTCTTAGTAATATACTAAAAGTAATAAGTATATAACTACTTAAGTAGTTCCATTTGCTTCAGATGTGCTCGAAGTTTCTTTCATTTCTTTTTTCGCATGTAGAGTTATTGTGATATAGGTGCTGTACCGTAACGCTTTTACACTACGTGCAGACCATAATTTATCTGACGGGTGCAGAGATAGCGGGAGCAGTCGAGTGATAGTATAACAGCGCGCAACCAGTAATACACAAAGAACTTCTAGTCGTTCATTTCTAGATATGTTCATTTATTCAAAACCTTTTTAGGCGGCTTACATGCAATAACAATGTCTGGTTCAAATTTGGATTGTTAATATCTCGTTTTTTAATATGTTAAATTGTTTGTTAGTTGAAGTTTTCCACTTGAATCGTTTAAGTAGTTGTTGTGGTACAACTTAGCAGAAGAATAGAAGACTTTCAGAAAACACCAGCATCTTATATAGCTTTAATAAAAAACAGTTATGTTTTTAAAAACGTCATCCGTATAAGATGGTCAACTTTACGACAGAGTTCCGTGTTCCCGACAGGCACTCAATAGATGATTCGTTTCTGGTTTGCAAAAGCTTGACATTTGTATTTTAAAATTAATTCTCGATATTATACGGGCACAAATTCTTTAGCCAATGGAAAAAAAATCATGTGAATTTAGATAATAATTATGAATTCAAACCGTTATCCTCGTTGTTTTAAGAATGAATCTCTTGCCTAGCTGCGACCGTATTTGACCTCAAGAGAGTAACAGTAACAGAAATGAGCGAATTGAGGGACCGCTTACTAGCGCTTAGGGCAAGTTGAAATTGTCCGCAAATAAGAAGTCGGTCAGCATTCTATTCCAATGTAATGAAATGCAACAAAGTCCAATGATAGCACGTTCCCAATCCAAAGCTGAGGGACAATAGGTTTAAGCTTCTTTCAAGTTAAAAAAGATGTGCAAGGATTGAAATTGGTTGACTGGGACCAAACGGATAACGCGCGTATAATAATATGAATAATAAATGAATAAGTTAATAAGTAGATAATGAAGTGATAATAATGATAAGTAATAATAATAATAGATAATGAATATATATAATAATAATAATAATAATAATAAGTAATGAATAGATAATATAATGAATTGAATGAATGAATTAATAGATAATAGTAATAATCATAATCATAATTATAATAATAATAATAATAATGCCAATAATAATAATAATAATTAATATCTAATCCTAATAATAATAATAATATAATAATAATAATAGATAATACATAATAAAATATAATAATAATTAATAATATAAATAATAATAACATCAATGATACATGATAAATTGATCAATTGATAACTGACTAATGACTACATTATAATCGATTCAAGGTCGCTAATGATACAATGAATTGAAGATCGACTTAATCGATCATGATACATTGATCAATGACTAATGATAATAATGACTAATGAGTAATGATTAATGCGATAATGATAATTGATATGATAAATCAAGGATTAATGATTCATCAGATACATCATAACGGTACATGACAACCTAATAATAAAATAATAAATTAATAATAATTAATAATATATAATAAATTAATAAAATATAACTAATATTTAAATCTGCGACTTTTGTAATAGTATTATCAATAGAGATGAGAATAAAATATATCAACATTAATAATGAGATCTAATTACATCAACTACCAATAACCAATAATATAACAATAAACAATAACATATGAGTCAGGAATGATTACAGATTGCTCTATATATATAGTACATTATATAATTAGAGAGAGTGTATCCTAGAGTAATAAATATGTTTATATTAGATAAATTTATAAGTAATAAGCAGTCGAAACTGACATTCATTCTTATATAATCACATCCATTTCTAAAAGAGTCACTCACCATCTCATAACCTATACCACCACTCACTAACTACTAATCAATAATCCTTCCACTATATATCATCACCCTATATATCTAGACAGAAAATATAATTATGATAATGCCTTAAGAAATTGTAAATTATATAATCACATGACTATACGAGTATGTATCACCATATCACCTCTGATAAAATATATCCTTAAAATTGAGAAATGATAAATTATTTGGTATTAACATATCAGTAAGATTGCGCTGTTGTTGCACATTAATATTTTTTCGATGGCAAAAACTTTTAGCAAAATATTAAATTTAATTCAATTTTTCAGGAACTCAGATTTTTACAGAGTCCTCATCCTCCGCAAGTCCCGATCATGATTGGATAACAGATGAAGAAACCGAAACAACTAAGCTTATCGTTCCTTCAAAGAGAAAAAGAGCACGAAAAGAAATTTTAACGCCACGATTGGCGGCAACTTTAGACAAATGCAAAATCAGTGAAAGAGATGCTGTTCATTTATTGTCATCTTTTCTAGATGCTGTCTCCTTAGATTCTTCTGAATACATCATTAATCGTACTTCGATTCTGAAATTAGAGGAAAAGTATCGTTAAGTTAGTTATAGTCTGAAAAAGATAAAAGAAAGACTTTGCTACAGTTTAATAAATGCAAGTGCTGTAACAATTCACTGGGACACAAAAATGTTTTCTGATATTGGAATATCATGTGATAGATTAGCAATCATTGCAACAGCTCCGGACATAGAACAGTTATTAGCTGTTCCGAATATACCTGAAGGAACAGGAAAAGAAATAGCTGAAAATGTTTATGAAACATTAGAAAATTTGAAGTCGTCCAAGTCGAGTGTATAATAATAGCATCGAATAGTCGGGGTTGACTAATCTATGGTGGCTGTGTTCGGCGAGGATGTGAACACTGAGAGAGGTTGGCATAGAGTCTATATATATATATATATATATGTATATATATAAGATTATCTGTGGATAAAAAAGTATATGTAAGAATGAGAAGAAGAATATAAATAATATCTAGATACATTCCTCGTTTTGAGTAGAGGAGTTTCGAGCGGAGGTGCTGAATACTGAATGAGTGTGTGAGTAGCAAATGCGATTCGTTAGAAGCTGCGTGACGTTTTAGATCTGTGCGTAGCTCACAGTGAATGGCGTGCTCTCACAGATTTCGTATAGATAATATGGTGTGTTACACTCTCTCATAGATGTTCGCGTTTAACTCATGCGATACCATTGGCTGTACGGAACAGTGATTAACAAAGGAGTGAGCAGCCCATCGTGATATATAGGGGGTGTGGATAAATAGTCGAGTGTGCTGGTATCGCGCGACCCCCTCAACTTTCTATCTCTACCTCGCGCTATTTAAAAATGAATTTACTCTAACTCTTCTAGTAATGAAGAATCATCACTATTGCAGCTAACCATATTTATAGTAAAATGTTATGCAATGTATTGGTTCCATTGTTCAAATGCTGTTCAAGCACCTCTAAATGATATTAAATTTTTGAGGGCCTTACACAATTATAAAAATACTGATAAAGTAATAGCTGATGCTGCCATCTCTAAATTTACAAATCATTTATATTATCTAAATGACGAATGTGCATGTTTAGCCTTACTCGATAAATGAATCAATAATGAAGACAGAATGAAAATGGCTGCTAAAATTATTGCGTTAGAGGATGATAAAAGAGAAGTAAACTATGAAGAAATTTCGAAGAAATTAATTTCAAGAAAAGATGGTGTTGATAAATTTTTGGAAGATAATGATAATCATATAATAATAAAGTTGCTAAGTAAATATTTACTAAGTTTATTTAAAAGATTCAACATCTCCACCGAATTTTTTTAAAAAAAAAACATCCACAAGAATGGGATAATTTAGAGGATTATAAGAAAGGGAACAAAATAATAGGACAATTGCAAGTTATTTTGAAGCAGAAAGAGAAAAAGCTAATGCAAGAGTTAATTACAAACTAACTAAAGATGAATGACCAGAAAGCCAATTATATTAAAGTAACATTTTTTTATTATCTAATTAGGCTTTTTAAATAATTTTGCAAATGTTTAAAATATAATTTAGGAGAAATTGAACAACTATTATTTACTTTAAAAATATTTTTCAAGAGGTCAAGATCAGAAGAAAATTCTCTTAAACCAACAATTAGCTGTGCTAACAGAAACCGGTTCAATAATTAACATTCAATTAATCGTTGTAGTTATGGAACAATAAAAATGAATGGAGTCTTATATTAAAAATTTTAATAATTTGACCAGTAATATTTTATTATAGTATTATTAAAGGGCAAAACAGTCCTTTTCAGAATAAAAATATAATTTTTTTACCAACCATCACCCAGGTGAGGGGAACGTTCTCGTTAATATTTCGGCAAAGGTGTTTTTTTAAACAAAAAAACTAAAATTTATTAACAGGTCATTTATGCCCAGTATTATTTCTAAAATAATCTTAGTGAAGAACTTCTCTCTCTCCATCCTCTCTCTTCTCTCTCTCTCTCTTCTCTTCTCTCTCTCTCTCTCCCTCTCTCTCGCTCTCTCTCTCTCTCTCTCTCTCTCTCTTCTCATCTCTTCTCTCTCTCCTCTCATCTCTCTCTCTCTCTAAGATCATGCAACAGATAAATGACTTTGAGATTGCAAAAATTCTGGGGTGTCTGACTCCACTACGTCTGGGTATAAGATGCTTCAAATATCTATAACTTTCTACATTAATAACTTCCTACTATTTGGAAGGTGATTAATATGTTGTATGGAATATTAATTAAATAACACTTGAAAAAAAGAGGCCTTGAGTACAGTTACCAGTAATTTTTGATTTTCTTCCATTTCAACAAATTTAATTGAAAGTCGCCACGGGTTAAATAGCAATTGTTAATCTCTAGAAAATTTGGAAATTATATTACTAATATACCTGTATAGAAGGCACAATGTGTGGGGGGGGGGGCACTCACTGAATTTTAAAAATTATGAAAATAAGTGGCCCCTTAAATTATAAATATAATATAGTATATTATATATATATTATATACTATATATAATATATAATATATTATATATTATATATATATATATATATATATTATATATATATATGTAGTGATAACTATAGTAATATATATATATATATAATAATATAATATATATATTTCATATAAATAGATATATAAATATATAAATATATATATATATATATATATATATAATATAGTTAGTATTATATAATATATATATAATATAATATATCATATATATTATATATTAATATATATAATATATATATATTATGTATATAATATATATATTAATAATATAATATATATAATACTATATATATCATATATATAATATATATAATATATATATATATATGATGTGTTAGTGGGTGTGTGTGTGTGTGTGTGTGTGTGTGCTGGGTGTTGTGTGTGTGTGTGTGTGTGTGTGTGTGTGTGGGTGTGGGTGAGTGTGTGTGTGTGGGGTGTGTCGTGTGTGTGTGTGTGTGGTGATGGTGTGTGTGTGTGCTCTGTGCGATCGGTGTGTGTGTGTGTGTGTTGGGGTGTGTGTTTGTGTGTGTGTGTGTTGTGTGTGTGTGTGTGTGGGTCGTGTGTTTGTGTGGTGTGTGTGGTGGGTGTGTTGTGTGTGTGTGCTTGTGTGTGTGTGTGTGTGGTGTGTGTGTGTGTGTGTGTGGTGTGGTGTGAATGTGTGTGTGTGTGTGTGTGTGTGTGTGGATGGTGTGTGTGTGTGATGTGTGTGTGTGTGGTGTGTGTGGTGTCAAACACCTTAAACTGGTTTCAACACAGACAATATAAAAATTTTATTTTTAATATAGGCAAAGCACTTCTAAAAGTTATAAAAACATTTATTGATTTTTAGTAATATTTTATAAACTCAGATGCAGTAAATTTACATCTATTATTGTTATTTATCATTATTATTAATATTATTGAATAATCCCTAAAATAATATAAAAGACTAGAAATATTCTTTCAAAATCTGCAGCAGTTCCCAAGTTAATTATTACAGTCTTTAAAGAAGTAGGGAGAAGGTTCTGTGGGTTTTTCGCCAGAGTCCGACACAAATATGTTATTTCTTTTTTCTCAACGCAGTTAAATTATAAGTTTTTTATCAGTTTTTTTTAAGCATGAGTGTAAAGGACCGTTATCGTGTTTGTCATTTGTGCTTAACTTACGCTCGATAAGAAAATGCTTACTCAGTTTTTTAGCACGATTTTTGTGCATAAACGATTGCAATTTTTTAATAAAAAGTTATTTTTTATGTTTACAAAAATTGGAATCAGCTGTTATGGTGAAGCCTTGTTAAAATAAACCAAAATAAAAGAAAACGAAGAGGTGCTGTATATTACAAATAATTTATCAACTATTTGTGATGGAGTTTTATCAAATTTAAAGTTTAAATTTTATTGGAAATGAACATTCATCAATTCAAATGGCCCTACCACGCCACCATCAGTTTGTTTTACATTTTTTCGTAAGAATGAGCAAAATTCGGCAAGCAAGGGAAAAAGCAACCTTGCAGAATTAAGGAATTTCCTTACGCTTGGTGAGCATATTTACGATTTATTGAGAGGGGCTAAGTTTGACCAATAACGAACGCAAACTCCGGAACATTTCTACGCCGTCCCGTAAGCCAAAAAAAAAAACGGAACGCAGGGAGGAAAACGGCTTGAGAAGAGAGAGAGAGACGAGAGAGAGAGAGAGACGAGAGAGAGAGAGAGAGAGAGAGCAGAGAGATGAGAGCAGAGAAGAGAGATGAGCAGAGATCGAGAGATAGAGAGAAGAGACGAAAGCAAATGATTGAGAAGATGAGAGAGAGAGAGAGCATATTTTAACGAAAACGGAGAAGGAGACGAGAGAGAGAGAAGAGCGATCAGTATTTTTACGATTTGAGCAAAGTTTGACCCAATAACGAACGCAAACTCAGCTATTTCTTACGTGTTCGTAAGCAAAAAAACGAAAACAAACGGCGAAAAGAGAGAGAGAGAGAGAGAGGGAGAGAGAGAAGAGAGAGAGAGAGAGAGAAGAGAAGAGAGAGAGAGAGAGATGGAGAGAGTAGAGAGAGAGAGAGATAGAGACCGGTTTTTTTACAAACTCGAATCGAACAATTTATGCGTTAACAAGCTCGAGCCACCTACCTTTATTTTGCATCGAGCGATTCATTTTTCTGAATTTTAAACCATTGAAGGACGTAGAACTTATATTAGTATATTATTTCCTGTTTAACTTATAAAATTTCTGATCCGCTATCCAACTGGGTGCAGAACTAGAGCTCATAATAGAGATGACAAGATAGCCAGATACTTCTAGAGAGACTCCACTTAGCGTAATCAACAAGTTTTCAGTAAATGTTGTAGGTTGATAACTAGGAGTCAATAAGTTCCGGATCGTACCGGAACTTTTCCAAGGTTCCAGAAAGTATTGGTTCTGGTACATTTCCGGTTCCGGTACAATCCCTACATCACCACACACATTCACTATCACCTCTTCATTACGTTAAATATTGTGCAGATTTTCGAGTGTCTTTCCAACACTTACCCTGTACATCCAATTTCATCAAGTTACAAAGCACCATCCTATTCATATAATTCTAAAGCAGATTCCCCTTATTCTTACATTCTTAACCCTTTCATGCTTCCTTACAGAAGAGCTCCCTTATTCCCTTGTAAAGTCCCCATTCATTCTCCTTCCAAACTGTTAATTTACCTCTTGTTTTCTCCTACGTAATGCACCTTTTAGATTTTCTTTTCCTCCTTATAATAATTCCAAAAGGCATCTTTCTTTTGAGACTTCTCATTTGCTATTTAGTACATTCAAAACGCTTCTTTTTCCTTTAACTGCTTTCATCCACCTCTTCATTTTCTCCACTCACGTTAACATTCTTACTTTCCATACTTTAGCACATCCACATAACTTCTCTTTGAACTACTAACAATTGCTTCCTTCATTTTGCCCCCAGATTATTTGTTCAGTATCAACTTGTCACATTCAAACCGATTAACTAGCGAGCGCTCTTAACATACTTATCCTTAATGTCTCGTTCACACTTAACTTCAATCACTACAATTAATAATATTACTACTTCCTTATCGTATCACACTTCCTCTCCATCCAAGCCCCCCACTAACTTAATTTAATACATAGAACAACATAATGATCCGATACAGAATCCCATTCCTAAACCCCTCACTAGATTTAACATCCACATATTCAACATCCTCCTCTCACAACACCAAAATACAACCATACTTTTCACTTCGGATACCATCTCTACCTACAACAACATTTGTATACTTATGGGTAGTCGTGTACTTAAAGAAAGTGATACTTACACACATACCTCTCCTTCATCAACAAGAACAATCACCTTCTTACCTTCTCATTTTTCTGTCGCCACCCCCAAAACACCTGTATTACCAATCCCTATTATTTATTGAATTCACCTATCCACCATTCAGATACTCAACACTACCAATCTGAAGCTCCTCTACTCACCCCATCCAAACATCATTCAGATTATCACCAAGCATGCTACTCTACTATCGTTCCTCAGTATATATTATATATTATTTATTATTATTATTATATTATAATTATTATTATATTAATTATTATATTAATAATATTATATATATTATATTGTTAAGTATTTTACAATTTAAATAACAGATTGAGCGATGAATCTAATAATCTAATATTATGTATCATTATGCTTATGTAATAATGGGACCACTGATAATAGCCACTATAGCACATGCAATTATAATATTAATTATTATTATTATTATTTATTTACATTATTATATATTAATTATATTATTATTATTATTATATTTTATTATTATAATATATAACATAATTTGCTTGTGATTTCAACCTAGTAGCAAATCTTTTGCTTGATTTTGCCGGGATGAGGAAAGATGTTCAAATTCTCCTGTCTGAGGTTAATATTGTACTTCATTATTGCTTATTAGTAGTTAGTTAGTTAAAATCATTTATTATTATATATTATATTATTAATATTATATATATAATATTATTATTATTTATATATTTAATTATTATAATATTAATTATATATTATAATTTTTTTATTAATTATATATATATATTATTATTATTAAGATTATATATTATTAATTATTATTATTATTATTATTATTAATATTATTATATTATATTATTATTATTATTATTGATTCAAGAATCACCTTGGTTGGGAGTCCTATACAAAACTACGATCACATACGTCCAGCGACTTGCCAGAAATATGCTTTTAATTTCCAGAGAAAGTGAGTTGATAAATTAACATAAAATTTTAAGTTAAATATTAATATATTAATATTTAAAGGACTAGTTTAAATATTTTAAGTTTATAGTTTAGGAAAATTCACTAATTATATTTAAGCGATGATGATAAGCCCAAAATTGTTTAAAGTTAATTTTAGGAAATATATTTTGTAAGCATTGTTATATAGAGTTAGAGCAAGGCACAGGGCAGGGATTTGAGCCTTTACGTACTGATCCACGGTAGCAAATTAGCCAAGAGAGGTATTCACTACCTGAATAAGGCAATGCCCAATTGAGGTGTTGAACGTATAACAATATATAATATATATTATATATATATATATTATATATATATTATAATATATATATATATTAATATATATATATATATATATATGAATATATATATATATAATATATATATATATATAAAGGAAAGGAGGGCTTGAAAGTGTTGAAGGAGGGGCTGAAAGCTAAAACGTGGATAGAGTAAGGTTATGGCTTGTGAGTGAGGACACTCCTCAGTGTGAAATTTTAGATGGTGAGCAGCTAGAACAAGTTCTGAGTTTAAATATTTAGCCGGTATATGTTGGATGAGAAGGGAACGGACGATGCAGAGTGTAGTAGGAAAAGTGTGAATGGCAGGAAAGGTGGCTAGGGTGCAATTAAATCGTTGCGTGAATGCAAAGGGACTAAGTCTTGAGTGTTGCTAGAGGTCTTACATGAGGGATATGTTGTTACCTTGTGTTATTGTATGGTAGTGAGGGACTATGGTCTCGAATAAGAGTTATAGATCTAAAGTTCAATGTGTTCAGATGGACAATCTTAGGGGTCTGTGCTAGGTGTGAGAAGAATTGATAAGAGAGGAATGAACGTATTAGAGGAGTCGTGTGGTGGAGAAAGGTAATTGATCGAGATATACAATAGTGAAGTATTGTTTGAATGATGGCCTTTGTTTTGGGGAGTACTATTTGTCAGTAGTGGAAGGTTATGAATTGATAGTAGTGTTGGTTAAGCGGATGTTATAGTGGTGAGAGTGTGTTGGGAAACCGACCAGCTTGGAGACCGAAGAGAAAGTGGATGAGTCGGTGAACTAATGTGCTGAAGAAGAGAAAGTTAGTTCTGGCAGAGGCTCGGGACGAAGTAAGGTGCCATGTTTGGAGAGAATGCGCCGGGCGTTTTGTATTCGGGGGGCATGGGTTGATAGGCCCCACCCTGGTCCAGGCGGACATGAAACCGCTTTACACTGACGATTTTACCATAGTGAGGGTCCAGTCGTCTGGTCTCCAGTGATGCCTCTAAGGGTGGGTTTGGATTTGTCGTCTGTGACGAGCTCTCACTAAACTATTTAATGGCTTACAGAGGGGGCTGGGTAAGGCTGAGGCTTGCGTTTCGACGTGTTTTGTCAGTTCTCCGACTGCTTTTCGTTTTTTTCCGTTATGCTTGCAGTACGATGCACCTTTACCCGCCAAATCTTGGGGCAAAGCAGGAAGGTGGACGAAAGAAAGCATAAGAAAGAATTATAATATTTATATATATTAAATATATATATATACTATATCCACTTATATATTATATATTATAATATATATAGTAGTATATATATTATATATAATATATATATTATATATATATATACTATGTGTATATATACTTATACATACTTAAAGTACTATATATTATGTATATTTAACTTATATAGTAATATAGTAATTTGATGCACCCCGGTAGATCTAGCCCTCTGGCAAAGGCGGAGAGATCTGGCGTCTTTTTACAACTCCTGCTGGAGACTTTTGTCATTAGCTCTTAATAATCTTCTGTTCACAAATGCTAGGTAAAGATTGAAATTACCTTTACAGAAAAGGAGGCCAAATTAATATACAATATAATTTGTATATGTATCATTTATTTTCTGAAAAAAAAAATAAATTAAAACAAGCAAGTATATTCTTAAAAATTACCCCTCACAATTTATATCTTTGGGACTTTGAACAAGCGAGAGGTAAGACATTACAAGGTTATTGAAGGAAAATCGAAGATACGTAGCCCTTTTATTAACATTTAATAACATAGATCTACGAAAATCAGATTGAAAGACTCTTCGCAAACTACTATAAAATATATCTTTCTTTCTTTATCCTCCCTTCTCTTCCCACTTGATCTGGGAAAATAAAAAGCTAAGTAGAAGAGCACAATGTAAGTCGAAAACTGAAAAACCTCCCCACCCTCCTACCATCCCCTCCATTCCTTTAAGTGAGAGAGCTCGTCACATTAAAACAACCAATCCAACCTAGGGTTTCACAAGACTGCCGATGCTGACCCCTCACTGGGTGATTATCTCGTCAATGTGGAACTCATCATTTGGGCCAGGCCCACAGCCATACCCTCCCTCACAAAATCCGCCATCATTCCTATTTTGTACCTTCTTCGCCTCTACCAAACTCTCATTCCTTTACGTCAAACATTCCTTTACTGACTCTATCCACTTTTTCTTCAGTCTCCCAGTCAGTTGATTTCCAGCTCATTCACCACTATACATTAGCTTAACTATCCATCTGTCCTCCAACCTTTCCATACGACCAATCCATCTCAATGCACTCATGTTTATTCTCTCACAGTCTCACTTAAGCCTTTCTCCCACCAACCACACACCACTTACCTCCGCCTCCACTCTCATTTTATTCACAACTTCAGCTTCTCACATCTAACACCATACCTAAGATGTGTTTTTAAACAGACTGCACTTTAGATCTGATACATCATTTGATTTCTATAAACTATTTCTTCACTGCTATACATTAAAACAGGTAACAACATACCCCATGCAAAACTATAGCTCACTCAAGATTTACTTCAAGGATATAATCGCATCTGCCACCTTCCTACCATTCACAACTTTCCTACTATACTTTGATTGCCATCTGTTCCCTTTTTCATCCACACATATATTCTACTAAGAGCCTATTTAAAGTTCGACACCTGCTCTCCAATTGCATCAACATTCTCAACCTTAACCTTTCACTGCAGACTCTCCTCACTCACTATCCATAACTTCTATGACTTATCTACATTTACTTTCATAAAATTCTCATTTTCGCAACATATCCCTGCCAAATCAGCCGATCTAGTCCTCTCAAAACTCTCTTCAGATGTCGCCACACAAACCAAATCATCCCGCCTTCATATAAAGCTCTAGAGCCACTCTCCTCCGATTTGTCACAAATTATAAAGACACTTTCACTACCGACCTCCCTTACCTTCCTACCTCTTTCATTCACGCCCATCCCCAGCTATACCTAAATACACAAAAACCAACGGAACATAACACATTTTCTTGCCTCACTCCACTATTACATATTAAAAACCAATCAGCTCTACACACATAAACACAAAACACTAAACAACACTATCGTATTCACGACTACTTTTGATTCCATCCAGAAACTACCACAAATCATATATCCATTAATATCCTGACACAAACTTCTGAATAATCTCTTGTGTACCGGTATGATATTAAATACATAATACATATATACATCGTGCATCCAATCTCTTAATCTTTGGTTCAATGTGAAATCTTGATATACGCATCCTCCCACAGTTCTGACTTGCACCTTATGGTTCTCTCCGCTCATCACTCCTTCCAGTCCACTCACACCGCAACTCTTTCAACAAAACAATACTGCATATATCTTCCCATATAATCTAACTATAATCCCTATAGATATCACTTTTTCCCTTTCCTTCGTTACCCATATATTAGGGTACTTTTATTTGTCTCCTCAATCCCAGAACTATACCTCTCCAAAAATGCTTTGTTACCACAGCTCTCCGTATTACGTCGATCACATCCATTGCTCGACTATCCTTCGATCGTTTCATCTGGCTAACTTCTATCTATCCTGCGATTTTCACCATTCTTGCAAAACCTTTTCTAATTACAGTATATTTACTTCCCCCCTTACTAATAAACTATCTCAAACATACTATTTCTCTGCGTTACAACCATTTAAACCCACATACATTCAGATGACTCCTTCATTCCTGCTACGTATGGCAGATTTTTCAAAGTGTTCGCCTCTACTCTCTTCTCACCTCCATTCAAAAGTCAATATCTTTACCCCCTTCCCATACTCTCTCGAAAGATTCCCTTTATTCTACCTTTACCC
>JABUQX010089318.1:57500-62989 GCA_015478945.1 Trachelipus rathkii | reverse complement strand
TTTCTAGATTCTTTGACATAGTCGTAGCAAAATGGCTCATTCTTACATTCAATAGTCATCGCTGTTGCTAGTTTGTTTCCCCTCTATTACCCACTGACTTGATGTAGACAACACCACCCCTACACTACCACAGAACACATCCCAGCAGCATTTTTAGTTATTTTTTTAAAAACCTTTGCTACACACACACACACTATTATAAAATAGCTCTAGTATTATTAAAGAGGTTAAATTAAGTGATATGAAATATTCTAACAGACTTCTTATATTAAGGTATCATAATAGCATAATATTAAATAATATATTATCTATATAATATGTGTATAATAAAATATATTCATTGAGAATTCTCAATAGTATATTTACAAAACACGCTATTTTATCCCTCATATTTACTACTATACTATATACTATATCTTATTTTTTAACTATTACATATATATATATATAATAGCAACTATGAATATAATTAATTAATATTAAGTTTTAGCTCATATTACTATATATAATTATTATATTTATCTTTCTTCTATGGTGATAATTATTTATATATAATCTTATTATTATTAGTATTTTATTTTTATATGTAATACCCATAGAATCACTATTTTAAAAACAAAAAGCTCACAGTCAACGGGCAATAGGCCTATTCCTTTGGGAGAACTTCTCCGGTAATTTCTACCTGGATCAACAGGGCTCCGACCCCACGACCTTGGCCAATGGCGACTTCAATCTTTCAAAACCATTTGCAGACAGTCGCTATAAGACCGTCGCCCTATATATAGGGTCCATACGTTTATTCCGATATTAATAATGGGATAATGTATATTTGTTAGAGCTGCATAATTAATTAATCTATTTAAATTACTAGTAATAAGTACTGAACTCATCATAAGTATTTAGGTTATATATATAAATAAATAAATAGGGTTATAACCTTAATAATAACATTTTCTCCTACACCGTATATAGTATTAAAATTATAGCCTAATCCAGATAGAAATTATGGGACAAACACTTTTGGTACTAATTAATTATAGGATTGATTAGCTTCAATACAATTGGTTTTCCCTTGTCGGTCCGCTGGGCCACTATCTATAGTGAGATATATTTCTTATATATGATAGAATGTGTAAGCGCAATTATTATTCTACTGAATTATATGACTATAAGCTGTTAAGGTATTATGATCATAATATTGTTCGGGTAAACCTTAGTCTATAATCATTAATCCCATAATATTAAAATACTAAGTATAAATTTAACTCTATAGTTTAAAGTAATAATTAATATACGTTACAATATATATCATATATATAAATATATATAATATAATATATTAAGCTGGCCTTTCTATATATATATATATTATATATAGTTTTAAATTTATTTCTTATTTTTATGGTCTCTAGTTTCGCACAAAAAATTTCGTGAAGTAATTAAAACCTTTTTAGCACACACACCAGCACAAACACACCTACAGCACACAGACACACACACCTAAACAAAAAAAAACAAAAAAACAAAATAAAAACGCCACGAAAATAATTTCTGCTCCTGAATTTTTTAATTAATTTCAAAGCTTGTGGAGTTCAACTCTCGAAAAAAAAAATAAATAAATAATGAAACGAAACGTTTGGATAATTAAACCATAATTTCACGACGAAAATTTTCACAATTTTACAGTCATTAAAACCTAAATAAAAAATCAAAAAAAAAAATAATAAAAAAGTGAAAAAGAAAATATGGAAAAATTCTTTTTGAAAAAATGTTTAAATGTTGTTTTTTTTGGGGGGGGGTTATTTTTAATTATTAATTATTCCTGTTTTTGACGGCATTAGAAAAAAAAAAAAAAAAGAAAAAAACAATGTAAAATAAATATAAAGGAAATTACCACCTAAAATTGCAGTAATATATATATATATTATAATATATTATATATATAATATATATTATATTATATAATATATATATATAATATAATATTTATTAATATATAATATATATATATATATATTTAATATATAATATCTATATATATATATATATATATATATATATATATATATTATATATATAATACTATATATATATATATATATCCTAATATTATATCATATAAGATCTATAATATATATATATATATATATATATTAAAAAAAAAATTTACTTAATAAAATTTTGTAACTTTTAAAATATTTTATGGAAAAGTTTTGCAAACTTATGACGAAAAATAGTATGCAAAAAAAAAATATATATTAAAATATTTATTTTTTAAAATATATAAATTTTAATAAATATAATTATAAATATAAATATAATATATATATATATAAGTATGAGTATATATATATAATATATATATATATAATATACCAATCCTCTCTCTCTCAAATTTTAATCATAATACTTAATATAATAAATACTTAATTTAAATTATGTTGAAAAAAATTAACATGTGTGTTTTCTTTACTAAAGGTGTCTTTAAAACTATGAAAAAATCATATAAATTAAGTAAAATAAATATAATCATAGAAGAGTATTTATATTCTGATAGATATAAAATTGAGTATTATTGGAAATCTCGAGAAGTGTTTACAGATTATCCATTTATACTTCTACTATTATATTTATATATATATGACTATAATATTTATTCTGAATATCATCTGAATATTACCTATAGATAATACAGTATTATATGACGTTATATTATAGGTATGCCATAACTAAATAGAAATCAATATTACAAAATATTTGAATTCATATGAATGTAGACGAATTATGGTTTAGACGAAATGGATAACAAATTAGTATTTATTAACATAAGGTAAAATATAAGATCTTCTATAGTTAAATAAGCTAGTACCATATTCCGGTAAGTTAAAGTAACTTAAAGCTCCTCACGATAGGCCTTGGGGCAAATGAAAAATTTCCTGGAGGGTAGCCCAAAAAACGAAAACTACAAATATTGTTTAGTCCCAAATAACAGGGTGGAACATGATAAACAGTGGCAAGGGGGAATTCCCAGCCCTAGCGCCCAAACGCCGACAGAAGAAAGTCCATCCTTCGGGTAATGGTCAGCAGAACAATAAATTAATATAATAATATATTGTAATATAATATAATATGGCTATAATAATATTATAACAATAATATAATATAGCATAGTAATATGCATTTTTTAAAAATTATATTTATAAAAACAATAGCAATAGAATATATAAGAATTAAAGTATATATCATTAATATTAAATATTGTATTACGCTATATATATAATATATATAAAATATATATAATATATATATATATATAGGTATCACTTATAATATTGTATATATAATATGAAATAAATAGATATTTTTAGTTTATATTATTAAAAATTCCATATGATAAGATAACATACTTAGAAAAGTTTGCATATGGGGTCAAGCTATATAACTTAAATTGTCAAACTTAGCATCTTCGTTTCCCTGATATTATTATAGAGACAAAATATTAACTTACTAGTCCTAATATATATATTATTTTTATCAGAGAGTATTATGGCGGAGGGGTAGTAGCTAGCTGATGTATAGTCTTATATCAATAGTATATAGTATAATAAGTAATTAAAGTAAAAGTAACTTATAATTTATTTCATAAACATTTAATCGTAGCAACTCTTGGCAAGCAAAGTGAAAGTGAACCAGTATAAGCTATGGCATTAACACTATTTCTACATAATTTTCATTAATATAAAAAAAAAAATATAACACATATAATTAATAATAATCAATAATAATATATAATAATAATGAGTATTAATAATTAATATTAAATATTAATATTAATATTAAATATATTGATATTAATATAAATTATGAAATAAATAATAATAATAAACTATATAATCATAATTAAATAAATAATAACATACTGAAACATAAATTAAAATAATAATAACCTTATAATAAATAAGACACAAAATAATAATAACATATAATTAATAACAATTTATAATAATAAATAAATTAATAATAATAATCAATAATAATAATTAATATATACAGATAGCATTGTTTTTTTTTGGGTTGGGAATTTTAATTATTATTTAAAAATTACTTTCGGTAATTTTTTGGCGCTTATATTGCTTCCCCATCTATTAAACCTAAATTATTATATATATATCTTTTTATTATTATTCATATTATTGGCAATCTTCATTATTTTATTATTAATTATATATTATCAATCTTATTATTATTTATTCTATTAAATTATTTATTATTCTTATTATTATTATTATTTTAAATTAATTATATATTATTATTTATAAATATTATCAATGGATTACTTTTCCGTAGGATACCCAGAATTATTATATGGGTAGCTCCTTATTAATTATATTTTATTTCCTATTGGAATTAATTATAAAACTACTTAAGAGAGGTTGTGAAAGTTTTCCCAAAAGTTTTGCTAACTAAGAATGAAAAGCATGTCCTGAAGTCTTTGTTGCTCGCTTCTCATGTTTGAAGTATTATTATCCATAACCAATGAAAAGGCACCAATTTGTACATGTATTGGTTAGTATACATTTACTAGGTTATGTAACAGTGTACACAAAATAGCGTATTTTGTTATACACGGTTGCTGTGTACAGACACCCTTAGGCTGTGTGTTCAAAGACAGTGCATTAGGGGTTTTTAGACTCTGTAAACTTTTATAGGGGGCAGGGTTCAAAAATTTATATTTAATCTTAATCTTTTTAAAGTCCACATCTTCGAATGTTAAGTATTAGAGAGTATTGAAGAAATTTATTTATTTATCAGAGATATTTTAAATTAAGAACAAATAGTTTCAATATTAATATTTTTATAGAATTATTATAAAAAATATTACTAATATAATTTAAAAAAAAAAAATTGTTCTTATATAATATAAAAAAAACAATATAAAATACATAATTATTACAATTTTTTTTTTATTGTATAAATTTTGAAATAAAAAGTGCCACACAGCACATTGTTAATGTTATCTTAATTAAATAGGCAAGGACTTTATTATATTGTTCAAATAATGTTATCAGTTGCGTGCTAAAAATAATTAGATACTGCTTTAAGTAAATTTTATAAATAAGTGTCTAAACAAAATTTCGTCTCTCAGCTATTAATAGCTATTCAAAAAGTCTATGTGATAGGCTATATTTTAAAAAGGCTATGTAATAGGCTATATTCTAAAACGGCTATGTAATAGGCTATATTCTAAAACGGCTAAGTAACAGGCTATATTCTAAAACGGCTATGTAACAGGATACATTCTAAAAAGTCTATGTAATGGGCTATATTCTAAAAAATGCTATATAATAGGTTATATTCTAAAAAGGCTATATTATAAAAAGGCTATGTAATAGGCTATATTCTAAAAAGGCTGTCATATAAGCAAAGCTATTTACTGAAGAACAAAATAGGCTACAAGTAAAATGGTCAATAATAAAAGATATATATAA
>JABUQX010089318.1:30000-50000 GCA_015478945.1 Trachelipus rathkii | reverse complement strand
ATCTCCGGGCGATATCAGGAATTGTAATGAGGTTGGGATTCTAACGCATTGGGGATCTTAAAATCGGGGATTCTATCATCGGGCATCGGAGTATAAATAGTTTGTGTAATCACATAAATGAACGTTTCCAAAATACTGAAGAAAAAAAATAAAAAAAAAAAAATATAATAATAAAAAAAAAAAATCCAAAACTGAAAAAAAAATTAAAGTAAAAAAACTATAAACAGATAGAAACACAACTAAACAAACTCACAGACATAAGATACAACATACTAATGATAATATGTAACGGCCTAGAAGTTCCGAAACAAAATTTATCACTTATCCTGAAAATCTTTGTTAATGTACAATACCTTAATGCATAAATCCGGAACTCCCTGGAGGCAGATATAATACTAAAATTGATTTCTATTTAACCACACCCTTTTATTTTAATTTTACTGAATCGACTCTCTGGAAGGCGTAATCTTGAACTGTTTTCCTTAATTAGACTAATAGTAATCAATATATACATCACTACACATCATAGTACCTGCCAACCTACATAACTTTCACCCTATTATATACAACTACTTACATAATTACTTAGGACTTATTACACCATCAATATACCTTTAGGCCACGTACTAGCGTACATATAACCTATTAAACCTACCTTATATATATATATATATATATACATAAGTGCCTATAAATAGAGCGGAGATCGAAGAGACATAGAGAGAGAGAGAGAGAGCAGAGAAGACGTAGATGAGAGAAGAGAGAGAGACGAAGAGAGAGAGAGAAGAAGAGAGAAGAGAGAGGAGAGAGAGAGAGAGAGAGAGGAACGAGAAAGAGAGAAAGAGAGATGAGAGAGAGAGAGAAGAGAGAGAGAGGCATTCGTAGAGCGAGAGAGAGAGAGAGAGGAGATGAGAGAGAGAAGAAGGAGCGAGAGAGAGAGAGACGAGAGGACAGAGAGATGGAAAAGGGATGAGATGAGCACGAGTAATATGCGAGACGAGACAGAGCGACGAACGAGCACAGAGAGAGCAGCAGAAAATCCTTTTTGCAACGCCCCTGTTTTGATGAGTCAGTAAATCGGTCATTATACGTGGGTTTGTGATGAAATGCGTGTCATGAGCTCTTCTCCTGCACCATTATTTAACGAGTCTCTGCGTCAGTCCCTGCCGAAGGTAAACGAGGTCAGTGGGTCAGTTACATCATTAGAATAAAAGTACGATTTTGATACTGGCATCGTTTCTCTTTACTCACGTGGAAACTGGTAATGATGGAGTCGTTATTATTAATACTTCGACTTTAGTTTTTTTCATTACCGTTTTCCCCCGTTTTTATTTTTTTTTCCTTTCTTCTTCTGTTTCCTTTTCTTGTTTTTTTCCTTTTCCTTCTCTTTTTCTTGCTTTTTCCTTTTTATTATTATTATTATTGTTATTATTATTATTATTATTATTATTATTATTATTATTATTATTATTATTATTATTATTATTATTATTATTATTATTATTATTATTATTTTATTATTATTATTATTATTATTATTATTATTATTATTATTATTATTATTATTATTATTATTATTATTATTATTCACATTAATAATTTTCGCTCCGCTTCTAAATTTATCAAATGCATTTTTATTTTTAATAAGAAACTGAAGTTTATTATATTAAAAGTCTCATTTTTTTTAAGCTAAATAATTTGTTAATAGATAATTTGGAATAAGCATTAAAACTTAATGGTCATGCTTTAATGTTATGGTCGGCATTTGAAATAGAATAATAGAGTTTAATGGATTTCTTAAGTTGATTGTTTTTGCCCACAACACTCCACTCACCCCACAACACTCCACCCAGCCCACCCCGTATGTAAGGTTTTTAATTAATCTATCATTCGATATGGGGGTCTTTTATTAGTGTTGCTAATTGGAAGGAAATGTCTTTCAAGAGAGACTACATTTTAGGATGGATGTCATGGTGATTTGTGGTATGCTACACTGCTTAATGGTGTGGTCAACTGGGTTATGGTATAAATACTAGGTCAACTTGATTGTGATGGGGTATACTGGGTCAACTGGGTTATGGTATAAATACTGGGTCAACTAGGTTGTGCTGGTGTGGTATACTGGGTCAACTGGGTAATGGTATAAATACTTGGTCAGTTGGGTTATGGTATAAATACTGGGTCAGCTGGGTTGTGATGGTGTGCCATACTGGGTCAACTAGGTTGTACTGGTGTGGTATACTGGGTGAACTGGGTTGTGATGGTGTGGTATACTGGGCCAACTTGGGTTATCGTATAAATACTAGGTCAACTGGATTGTGATGTGGTATACTGGGTCAACTGGGTTATGGTATAAATATTGGGTTAACTGAGTTGTGATGGTGTGGTATACTGGGTCAAATAGGTAATGGTATAAATAGTTGGTCAACTGAGTTATGGTATAAATACTAGGTCAGCTGGGTTGTGATGGTGTGGCATACTGGGTCAACTAGGTTGTGCTGGTGTGGTATACTTGGTGAACTGGGTTGTGATGGTGTGGTATAAACACTGGGCCAACTGGGTTCTGATGGTGTGGTACAGTGGGTCAACTGGGTTATGATGGCATAATATTAATAAAATATAGTTCGATGACATACTTTTATAACTTTATATTCTTCAGTTGAATAATTGTCATGTGTTAACATCTAAGCTGGAACCAGTCCTTAAGCCGAAAGATTTTGGGTGGATCCGGAGGCGAATTTTTTTTTTTTTTGTTAATAGCCGGAACCAAAAAAAAAAACTTTTAATGTAAATAAAAAAACAAAGGAGATGGCACGAGAAATTTTAAATTTGCAGGGGAGCCTTAGAATGAACCGAAAAAAATTGTATTCGGACCAAGACATTTTAAAACAATTAAGTCGGAGTCGGACCCGGAGGCGGAGTTAGAACTGATAAGTAAATTAATAGCTCCGAAGCGGTGATTTAAATCACGTTGGTATGTTGAAAGTTGAAACATTTTCCAGAAGATGAATTCGCCCAGTGGATATATATATATTATATATTATAATATATATATTATATATATGTTATATATTATATATATATATATATATATATATATATAAATATCTAATATATTATATATACATTTTTTAAAAAATATATACGCATCTGTATATATATATATATATATATATAATATATATATATATATATAATATATATAGTTTTCGCATCAAAATCATTTAAAAACTAGTTATCTTTCCTATAACGCGCAAAAATAAAATAAATAAAATATAGAATACATTTTCAAACTTTTATGACAAATAATATATATATATATTATATATATTATATATATTATAATATATATTATATACTATATATAATAAATATATATATATATAATATATATATATATTATATATATATATATATATATATATTATATAATTATATATTAGTGCAAAATATCTCTTCATGCCTGTTGTGTGGTATTAGTTACATACATTCTTCACATATATCCATCCACCTTTGACCTTTAAAACTTGTGCTGCTGAGCTTCCAAGTTGCCATGGTTAATGGTTTCGTCTGTGCCTTTCCACTTAGACCTTCCTTAGGCCTTCCACTTAGACCTTCCTGATAAAAACATGCGATCATTCAACCAACGCCGAAAAAGGAGGAGCTCTCTTGACTCTTTCACTATATTTCTACTCTTTTTAACTCTTTTCTTTCCAATTTGAATCTATCCAGAGCAGGAAGATTTGGTAGTATTTTAAATCTTTTAATCTTAGTCTGATTGCCTTAAGAAATTTCCCTTATGGAATTTCCATTAAGGAATTTTCCTTAAGGAATTTCCCTTAAGGAATTTTCCTCAAGGAATTTCCCTTAAGGAATTTCCCAAAAGAAATTTCCCTTAAGGAACGCTCAACTGGTCATCTTCATTCCTTTCTCTATGATTCTTGAATCACTGTTTTTCAACATTTCGGTGAATGTTTTGTTGTTGCGCTTGACATATCGCAAGCTTTTGGTAAAACCTGACTCAAAGCTTTTGATTTCCATACTTCATCATTCGGTATTTATCATTCCTTCTGATTTCCTTTCCGATCGTTATATAGCGGTTGCTGTAGACGGCCACCGATCATCCTTTAAATAAATCTAGCTATAGTAGTATGGCGTCCCACTCAACTTCAAATATCCGCTGCTGTGAGGACACCATTGGATCAACTGACCTTTCACCTTTTTCTCGTTGAGAGGACCTTCAACACATCTGCAACAAATTCTTTGAAAACGCATACAACACATACAAGTCTTTGTTTTCTTAATATTGTTCGCGTTTCATTTTCTTGTAATCATTTTTAGGACACATTCTCTCTCTCTCTCTCTCTCTCTCTCTCTCTCTCTCTCTCTCTCTCTCTCTCTCTCTCTCTCTCTCTCTCTCGCCAAACGGACTTCTAAGAAGTTGGGTGGTTCTGAGGTGTCTTAAAAATTTCTTCACACCACCACCACAGTTGATTACTCTGTATTGGAGCTTTCTGTTCGTCTTTGCATACGACATAATTCACGCATCTGAGGTGACTTCACTCACACAGCTGCTCCTTCAAAGGTTGGAATATAGACTAAGTATTTACGCCTTATTAACTCTCTTACTCGACTAAATCTCTCCAATCTCTTTCCTGACAATGAACTGCTGCATCACTCCCCATATATTTTCGCTATTACAACAGACATCGATATTTCGAACTTACTGATTGCCTGCTTCCTCATCTCAGGAGAGTTTGTGCGACTCGTCTATCTACACAGACTTATTCTATGTCCAACTCTTTGCCCAAAGACTTAACTACTATGCTCATTCTAATGTACTGTATATATATATATATATATATATATATATATATATATATATATATATATATATATTATATATATATATTTTTATATTATCTTTGTCTAAATAGACATAATTATATTTATATATATATTATGTTATTTATATATATATATATATATATATATATATATATATATTATATTATAATATATATATATAATTATATATATATATATATTATATATATATAATATATATATATATATATATATATATAATGTAAAGAAATTAAAGTTCTTAAAAATTTTATTTTTAAAGTTTACAAAGTTGTAAAAAAAACTAAACTTTTCTTTTTTTTTTTTTTTTTTTACAAATAAATCATCTTCATTTTACAAGACTGGGGCCACAAACTCTCTCACAACACACACACCAAAATATATATATATATTATATAATATATATTTATATATACTATATATTATTATATATTATATATTATTATATTTATATATATTATTTAATATATATATATATATATATATTATATATATATTATATCATATATATATATATATATATATTATATATTTATTATATTATATATATTATATATATACTATATATATTTATATATATTATTAATCTATTATTATATATATATATTATCATATATATATATATATATATATATATATATATATATATATAATATATATTATATATATATATATATATATATATATATATATATATATATATATATACAGTATACTATATATCTATATATTATATATATAATATTATATATATATATATATATATATATATTTATATATATTATATATATATATATATATATATATATATATTAGGGACTCTAGGGAGTATATAGTATTAGGAAGTTGTGTGGCGAAAGAAATAAATGAGAGTGAGAGTGTATTAGGATGGTTTGGTTATTTGGAAAGGATGGATTGCCGTTTTATAGAGGTAAATGTGTTGGGAAGCGATCGGCTGGGTGACCAAAGAAAAGGTTGACTGAGTTAGTAATCGATTTCCTGAAAAAAAGGAAAGCGAGTTTGATTCAAGCGAGAGTAATGGTACATAATCGACGTGAATTTTTATATTTTATAGGGGGCATTGTTGCGGGCCTATCCCAATGGATGAAACCCTACACTGGAGAGATGACTCAGTCGGGGTTTGTCGCGATGAAGGAAGGATGGATTTTTGACTGAGATGGTCTCGCACTCGAGGGTATGAGGGATTGATATGAATGGGATGGGGAGCTTTCTTTGCCGATATTTGAATTTCTAGATTTTCTGATTTTAATGTTATCTGGTAACTACTATAACTATGACAATATTAAAATGGAGAACAATACATGCAGTTCAAAGAAATAAGCCTTTTAAAAATATTACAATCCAAAGACTATAATTGCTCTGTTGTGGAAAATAGAAAACCTGTCTTATGTTCTTTAACAGTGAACTTTAATATTTCTGAACTGACAAAACTTTGTGTAAGTTTTGGTGTATTTTACAATTCTTAAAATTTCGAACAATAAATTCTTACGATCCTGTTGATAAGTTGGTAATAAATTTCTTGGAATTTATTTAAAATTTGAAATAAATATTTATTGAAATTTGAAATAAATTTCTTGACAGTAGTGGAACTACAGTAATTATTTTCTGTAACTCAGTGACCATTCTATTAGATAAATAATTTTCTTGAATTCCTTGGCAATGCTACTTCAGTAATATTTTTTCTGACTTTAGTAACATTGTCAATATAGAATAATAATTTTTTTCAAATTTAACAATTGCACTAGAGTAGTAATATTATTGATTCCATTGACAATGCTAATAGAGAATAGTAACCTTTAAAATCATCTTTGACAATGCTAATAGAGAATAGCAACTTTTAAAATCATCTTTGACAATGCTGCTAAAGTTGTTATTTTTATGATTTCTTTGACAGTGTTACTTACCATAGGCTAATAATTTTCTTCAATTTCTTGACAATGCCACTACGGTATAACAATTTTGAATCTATTGACCATGCTACAGTAGAGTAATAATTTTCTTGGCTTCCTTTACAATTTTACTACAGTAATAATTTTCTTGGTTTCCTTGGCAATGCCACTAGTATCCATCTAATGTTTACTTTTTAATGATAAGTTTCTTTATTTTGATATAATCATGACGTGAGCACCGTACACCCCATTTTATATGACCCCTACTTAGTCTAAGTTCAGGTACACACTTTCAGGTTTTGGATGTACGTCTTCCCAACTAATTAGCGGAAATTAACTCACGCACAGCGCACAAAACTCAGGACTGATAAACCTGCAAAAAAAAAAAAAAAAAAAAAAAAAAGTTTCTAATTCCGGTTATATCATTTTAAAATTACCTTGTTCAGACTTCATGTACACTTAAGAAATCATTCCGACTCAAACTTTACCCAAACCTTGTGGTCCAGGGGCCCGACTCCAGAGCCTGTATCCTACTCCTGCGCCCTGATTTTATCGCATATTAATTTTCTGCAACTTTCTGTAGCAGCATCCCAAAGATCTCAATATTTTTTTATTTCTTCTATAAAAAAAAGTTCTATAGTCATGTTATCTGAATTTCCCAGCACCTTTTAACAACTCCACAACCGCGAATTTGTTCACTAACTTTATTGATACTGAGATAATATACTGAGAAACCAGGGCAGAGTACCAGACGTTTTTGGCTAAATATGAAATTTTGACATAGAAATTAGGTATTTTAAAGGTAATATAAAAAAAGGACAAAATAAAAAGCTAAATATTTAATTGTTTTTATTATAAAATGTATCCCTACGCACACAAATAACAATATATATACTAGTAGTATATATATATATATATATATATATATATATATATATATATATATATATATATATATATAGGATATATATATATATATATATATATATATATATATATATATATATATTAAAAGCTCACACTTCAAATGCATTGCCAGTATTCTAGAAGAGGAACTTGACTAGGTAATTGCTAGTCTGATTTCTTCTCCTTTTTGGTGGGTCAGAAAATTTTAATTAAATTAATGGAATAATTCTAATGAGGAGTCGTTAAGTAGGAAATTAATTTTAAATAATGGGATATATATATATATATGTATTATGGTTTGAGAACAAAGAGATATATATATATATATATATATATATATATATATATATATATATATATATATATATATATATATATATATATATATATATATATATATATATAAATATATATATATATATATATATATATATATATATATATATGTGGGTTGGTGGGAGCACCGGAATGTACCGCACCCGCTCCGCACCTCGTACTAAGCACCGCACGGCACGACACCAGGGCACTAATTGTGTGCGGCACCGCACCACGGACCGCACCTAGTGAGATATGAGAGTAGAGCATATAGAGAGAGAGAGTATATGTATATATATATATATATAGTTATAGCATATATATATATATATATATATATATATATATATATATATTCTGCGAAGCAAATCAACTTTGATATGCTAAAAAAACATTCGATATTATTATTATTATTATTATTATTATTATTATTATTATTATTATTATTATTATTATTATTATTATTATTATTATTATTATTATTATTATTATTATTATTATTATTATTATTATTATTATTATTATTATTATTATTATTATTATTATTATTATTATTATTATTATTATTATTAATTATTAATTATTAATTATTATTATTATTATTATTATTATTATTATCATCATCATTATCATTATCAGTAGTAGTAGTAGTAGTTGTAGTAGTAGTACCTAAACCCATTAACCTCTTAACTGATAATCTCTCTCGATGCATCTTCATTATTATAATTAGCCATAAATTTATTTTTATAGGAATTATTTTAGACTAATCTTTTTAAAATATAATTTTGTAAATGGAAAATCATTTTCCTTCATTCTATTTTTATGTCATTATAAGTTTGGCAGAAGAAAAAGGAAATTTAAAGCCTTTATAGCTATTATAATTTTTCATCTTTATATATATGGTAAGTATATAGAGAGCAGAAAGACAGATATATAGTAAATATATATATATATATATATATATATATATATATATATATATATATATATATATATATATATATATATATATATATATATATATATATATATATATATAATGAAATCTAATTCAATTTAGAATTATCATTTCTGTTAAATTGATTTATAGAATTTAAATGTATCTTCTCAGAATATATTTCTATATAATTTTTGGCCGGCCCTCCGGGTGCGGTGCGGTGAGGTGCGGTGCGGTGCGGTGCTGTTCACAATTTCAGTGTTCCGGTGCGGTGCTATTTTAAAAATATAGAGATATGTGGTGCCGTGCAGTGCGGAGGGAGACTGAATTTATTATTCGTTGGAAGTTTTCCCTTCTACAGTTTACTTCTTCAGGATAAGACTCTTATAATTTGGAGCATAAACCACAGCGACCGAGCCAGGAACAAAAAAAAATTTGCACCGCAATTTTAAAATAATAGAGCCGAAGCCGGAGCCTACCCAAAAAATTGCTGGCTCCCCAGCCCTGATTCAAATGATTATTAGCGAATAAAAGAGCTGGGAACACCCCTCAGCAGGGCTGCGTCACCGGCTCCATCATTTTAAAATATAAAACTCCAGACTCCGTAGTTATAACATTACCCGTCTCCGAATCCATTTATTTTACTCTAAATAAAATTTCGACTCCGGCACAAGCTCCACCCGAAAAAAAATCGGCTCCGGATCCAGCCACTCCCCCCCCCCCTCCCAATAAATAAATTAAGATATTCTATTTGATAAATGTCATGCCATAAAAAATTAATCTAAAAGTAATGTTATTCCTAGCATTTCTGAAGCAATGTGATAATTCAATTAAAGATGATGTTACTTGACATAAAGTAATAACCCAAAAACCCCATGAGATATGTCCCAATTCTTTTAGAAGTAAATTACACTGTGTAAAACACACACACACACACATACACACACACACTCGAGCACAAAATAAATAAATAAATAAATATATATATATATATATATATATATATATATATATATATATATATAGTATATATATATATATATATATATATATATATATATATATATATATATATATATATATATTCTATTTTTTTTTCCTGCTCGTCCAATTTTATGAACCTTTAAAGTAAATTGAATACAAACATGTTTCTTTATCAATATCATAGTGAAGAGTGATAGGTGAGAGTATATAAGGTGTATATATATATAGTAAGATAGAGTATATATATATATATATATATATATATATATATATATATATATATATATATATATATATATATATATATATATATATATATATATACTTTTGTATTTATGTATTATGTTGGTTTTCGTGTTTGTTGAAAATTAGTCGAGAAGACTTAAAAGCATTTTTCCGTGCAGCTAATGAATCTTATTCCCAAGAAAGTTGAAGCAGGTCAAAAGTAGTTGATTAAAAGCACTCTCTATTAAATCCACTAAAGCATAGAAAGATAATGATAACTGGTATAAGACATTATATATGTAGAGATAGAGAGTATATAGAGGAGAGATATATATAAAAATATATATATATATATATATATATATATATATATATATATATATATATATATATATAAAAGAGAGAGAGAGAGAGAGAGAGAGAGAAAGATTACAGAGGAAGAGAGAGAGAGAGAGAGAGAGAGAGAGAGAGAGAGAGAGAGAGAGAGAGAGAGAGAGAGAGAGAGAGAGAGAGAGAGAGAGAGAGAGAGAGAGAGAGAGAGAGAGAGAGAGAGAGAGAGGAGAGAGAGAGAGAGAGAGAGAGAGAGAGAGACCTATTTATTTCGATCTAGTTTTATAACTGAATACTATTTTACCATTTTTCTGAAGATAAAAAAAAAATTTGGTTTAAATTATTCACAAATTTAAAAGGAAGAAAAAGAATAAAAAAGAAAATCGTAAAAGGTTAAAGAGAATATATATATATATATATATATATATATATATATATAAATATTTATAGTTAAACATATATAGCAAACAGTATATATATTTATATATATAGATATATATGTATAAAGATTATATATATATATATATATATATATATATATATAATGTAAAATTTGAAATTAAAATGATTTTGGATGTGATGAAAGATCTTGAATATATATAATTGGTGAATTTCAATATAATATGAAATTTTAAATTGTGATTATGTAACTTTATAGCTTCTGTTTCTGTGCATATTAAAGTCAGAGAGAACAAAAATGAACTCAGAGATATCTTATATGAATAAAAATGAACAGAGAGATATCTTATATGCTTTAAAGATAATAAGTTGAATATTTTGAAAGATTAGTTTAGAATAATCCATACGAAGAAAGATGTTGGGGTAAAGGGGGGGGGGGTCTTCAAATAAGGAAATCTCCAAATATAAAAAGAGAATGGGGGGAATACACTGGGGACTAACCCATATGGTCGACAGGGATAATAGTCGACAGGTCTAATTGTCTACACATCAAAAATATTTCCCGTACAGCCGCAGTAGTCGTTAGGTTAAGTTTGGTTAAGTTAGGTTAGGTTAAGTTAGGTTAGGTTAAGTTAAGTTAGGTTAAGTTAAGTTAGATTAGGTTAGGTTAGATTAGATTGTTAGGTTAGGTTAAGTTAGATTTTGTTTGATTCGTTTGAGAAACTCTAAATAACCAGATTTTGTTTTCAAATGTCAACCATTTGACCTGTCGGCCATTTTCCTTGTCGACTATTTGATACTAGCTCCAATACATTCTCTGTTGAGCTTGAGAACATAGAAATGGGTTAAGAATTACTATCATTAAGTAAAATAGTTTTCCTATTTTTGTGGTATGAGAGTCATGCGATTGATTCGTTTATTATACCGAAGACCATCAAATGCATTAGTCAGTATCATAGGCTTAAATATTGAGAAGGTCAAAGTGGGTATGACCCACCCCAGAAATTCGTTTAGTCAATAAAAATTCACAACAGGCTTTCTGAATTTCTCAGATAAAAGGGGGGCTATCACCCTCCCATCTCCCATAAGTTCCATGCAGGTAACATTGCCTTCCCCCCCCCTCATCTCCCATAAGTTCTATACAAGTAACAATGCCTTCCACCCCCCTCAAATCTCCCATAAGTTCCATACAAGTAACACTGCCTTCTTCCCCCCTCCCCCTTCCAAAAAAATATTATAATCGACTACTCCTACTAACTCGTTATTTAAATAGTTTCAACAATAAAATCGATTTACCTGCGTATGTATTTTATATTTTAAAAATATTTTGATAAAAATAAAATTGTAGTAAAAATAAAAACTTCTAAAACCCATCTCAATCTTTTATACAAATGATATATGCCAGGAGGTAATATTTATTTGATTTGAGCTATATATATATATATATCATATATATATATATATATATAGGCGGATATTATATATATAGAGAAAGAGAGTATATATATATATATATATATATATATACAGAGATAAACAATTCACTGCTCATATTTGGCAAAATTCTAATCTAGGAGGTACTATTTAACGTCCGGCAACAGGACGAAGCAAGACCTAGGCGAGAATATCTCACACTCTCCCACCAGACCAGTTGAGAACCTGGGACCCTGGGACCCTGGGTAAAAATATTAAATATTAAAAAAATACATAAATACCCACGTATATACACCCATAAATACTTATACAAATATAAATACTATTATCATCATTATCACCTTCATTACCATTATTCATTTATTAATACACTATATTTCACAAAATTCAATTATATTTCACTATATATATATATATATATATATATCAGTATTTATATAATTTATATTTATATATTTAAAAATTGATATATATATATATATATATATATATTATATAGTTAGTTAGAATATATAGAAGAGCATATATATATATATATATATGTTAAGTTATTATTGTTATTATATTATTGTTATATGTTATATATATATATATATATACATATATATATATATATATATATATATATATATATATATATATATATATATATATATAGGCACTCTTATCCTCTTAAAAGGAAGTTAAGATAAGTCATAAAATCGCAAATCGCAGAATCCTACTTGTGCAACCCTGCAGTGTTACGTGTTAGCTAAAACTCCAATAGAACGAGCGGAATAGTTGCCACATGTTGCTTTATTTTATCATGTTAATTTTTATATGTTAATTTTTAAAAAAATTTTTTAATTATTTATAATGCGTTCGAGCCGACGGTGGGACAGAGGGGACGAGTCACCCCGTCGTCCTTCGCTGAGGCCGAGAGAGACCCTGACTCTTTTTTATATCTTTGTGATTTAATCTTGGGTATTCCCTTTTCTCACAAAAAAAAAAAAAATTATTGGCAACCTTGACACATCATCTGCCTTTGAAATGAAAAAAAAATCGATTACATCGTTCGTTCGATATATATATCGGTTAACTACCCTTTAAAGGATAAGTTCCTATATATATATATATATATATATATATTATATATGATATATATATATGTATATATATATATATATATATATATATATGAATATATATATATATATATATATATATATATATATATATATAGTTATATATATATATATATATATATATATATATATATATATTATACGTATGTGTTTATATATAAGTATGAAAGCTTTCATTTCCTAAAGAGAAATCCTATTTCATATAAACTACGTATTTTATTTGAAAGAGGAAAAAGCCTTTGATATCATCTTTTTGGAGCTTCACCTATTTGATATCTTTTCATACATGCAAAATTTAAATATTTTTTGTTTTAATTTTTTTTATGTTTTTGATTACATAATATTTTTTTCACAAAAACAAAAGTAATTTTGATATCTTATCAAAATCGTTTATGAATAAAATTATTTTATACGTTTTATTTTAGTAATATTTGGTGGTTTCTGTCAATGTATATTTGGTTATTTATTTATGACATTGTAACATTTTTGTAACATCGTAATATCTATTGTTACATATTTTGTAACATTTGTAAAGATTTTTGCGTTTGCCTTTTCTTTAATATCGTAAACAGTTTTTAAAACTTCTCAAAGCTTGCGAGCATATTATCGTTTGAGCTTATTATTATCATTATTGTTATTATTATTATTATTATTATTATTATTATTATTATTATTATTATTATTATTATTATTATTATTATTATTATTATTATTATTATTATTATTATTATTATTATTATTATTATTATTATTATTTATTTATTTATTTATTTATTTATTTATTTATTTATTTAATAAATATATTTAGGAAAGGATTGTAAGAGTTATTTACAATGGTAAAATAATGCTTTTGAAGCATCTAAATAAAAATAAATAAAAAGAAAAGCATAATAAAATAAAAGATATATGTCACAGCACTTCAAAATGTTGCATTTACAGCGTTGTCATATTTAATGACATCGGCGAGTTGACTTTGTCCCCGAGTCTCTTGTAGCTGTTACGTTAATATCGCTTTTTTATTTATTTATTTTTTGTGCAATATTTTTTGGTAACTTAGATCATTATTAAAGGGTTTGAGTATTTTAGAAGTAAAACAATACAATACCCTCTTGCAAGCAACCCCTAGACAACTATCGGGTTCCCACTATCCCTCCCCCGCTAGCACTCCACTTGATACCGAAAATGAATCAACATCATTGCAGTTGACTCGCATTCTAGTATTATTTATTCGATAATTTTTTCTATCTAAAAATTAATTAAAAGTAATTAAAATGAATAATTTAATTAATAATTAATTTAATTAATAATTTAAAATATTATAATTTAATATTTCTCCAGAAAATATGAGAAAGGTAAAATAGTGGAAAAATATATATATTAAAACAACCTTTGGTAAGCTTTACTTTAGGACAGGCGTGTAATTAGAGAACTACAAATGCTACACTAAAACAAATTAAATTTTTGTAATCAGTGGACAATTTTAGTTCAGGAAATGTAATAAAAAGATAGAAAAGTCTTAAAATAAGATTTTCATATTTTTAATGTAAATAAATACATTACGAGAGTACGACAACTCCTCCATTTCCGTTTCTCAATAGAAGGAGCGCCAGAGTTGCAAAAATTGTTTTTTACCATGCTATGGAGAAAATGTTAAATTTTTAAAATAATTTTTAGGGGGTTCGAGCCGACGGTGGGACGGAGGGGAGGCGAAGCCCCTCCGTCGTCCCCCAATAAGGCCGAGACCCCGATTCGTTCTATCTTTGCGGTTTGCCCTGAGGTATTCGTTTAGTTAAAAAAAAAAAAAAAAAACCTGCCTCCTACTATTGCAGTTGTCGTACTCTTGTAATGTATTTATTTACATTATTAAAAATATGGAAATCTTATTTTAAGACTCTCTAATTTTTTTATTACATTTACTGAAGTAGGGCCTATAAAATTGTCCACTGATTACAAAAATGTCATTTGTTTTAGTGTAGCATTTGTAGTTCTCTAAATAAACGCATGTTCTAAAGTAAAGTCTGACCCAACCTTTTCATTATTATTATTATTATTATTATTATTATTATTATTATTATTATTATTATTATTATTATTTTTTTTATTTTTTTTTTTTTTTTTTTTTTTTTTTTTTTTTTATTTTTTGTTGAAAAAGTGGTTTCTTATCACCAAATTTTTAAAAATTAAAGTTATTATTTATTCATAATAAAAAATACCGAGTTTAAGATAGATACCTAAACGTATATGCATATATATATAGTTACATATATATATATTATTATAAGCATATATACAATATTAAAGTAGTAGGATATTGCTCGCTTCCTTGTGGTAAATAATGCGTATTTTATGCTGCTTTAATGTTCATCAATCTTTCATCTAATTCAGTTTTTCTCTATAGCCATTTGTTCAGATACGCGATTTTCAGAAAAATCACTTTTCCTATTGATTTCAATGCAGATATATATATATATATTCTGGGGCATTCTTTACTTTTATAGTTAATCTATAATTGCAGTGTTCTCTACATTGGTGTAATTTGGTGGGGCTGCCAACCGACACAGGGGATATATATATATATTATTATTGTTATGCTATTACAGGTTATAATAAAGAAGTAGCAGTTATTACAGGTTACATGTTATATATATGCTACAGTTAGTTGCTATATGCAGTTATATATATATATATGTTATTGGCACCTCTGGTAGGACTCCATATAAAATTGTTATATATAGTTATATGATAGTTATATATTATTAGTTATTATTATATATATGCATATATATATACATATATATGTTATACATATATAATATTATATATATATATATATATATATATCAGGACAACGTATTTGAATCAATCTTTGTCTTAACGAAAGTGTGTATTTTTCCCTAATGCACAAAGTAAATTTTAAGTGTATAAAGACCAAACACGTATTTATTTATATCTAAATTAAGTGGAAAATAAATTTGTCTTTTTCCTTCAAGTCAAGATTCTAATAATAACTTGAAATACGGTTTCCGTGAACAGCCATTTTTTAAAGGGGGGGGGGTGAGGGGCCGAAAAACTTAAAAGAAAATAAATGATTCTTTGGAAACAATATTTCGTGTGAAGAAAGGCAATGACTACAAAGTACTTTCAACTTTAACTATAAAAGGGTCGCACTTTTAAAGCACTTAACTTGGAAATTTGACAGGCACACTTATGTACATGTATACGAACACGCGCGCGGACACACACACACACACTATATATATATATATATAAAGTTAAGTATATATATATATAAGTTGGGAGTTATAGCAGAAGAATAGCATATATATATATATATATATATATATATATATATAGTATATATATATATATATATATATATATATATATATATATATCACCAAGTACTGCCAAAATTGGAAGTTGTTGGAGTCAGTAAGAAATTATTATATTCAAGGCGATAATTTATGTTGTCAGTTTATAACTTTCATACTTTAAACTTAAACACTGTTTTTGTTGATTGCATTTTAAGTAACCATGGATTGTGCCAATAAACAAAACCTTGCTGCTGCTCTTAATAAATATGGCATAGAAAGTAGTACCGGTTTCAAGACCGCAACCACTAGGTTTTAGTCGTATGTTTATGTATCGTGCCATAAAGGTATGCGAGGAGACTGGTAATGCGAAGATCATCATGTATCTGGTGGGTCACGTTTTGTTCGAACATCTGCAGGCTTTCAAAACTGTAAAGGTACGAATTGAGAGAAATTAAATCCTCTTCGTAAACAAACAAAATATCATAAGTGAAATGCAGATACCTTAGAAGAAGACCTGAGGTTAATGGGTTATAAAAAAAAGAAGCACCGGACATTTAATAACTTATAAGCTAAAGAAGGTAGAGGGAGAAAAGTCTAAACGCCTGCTGGCTGGGTACGTGCATGAACGCCACCGAAAAATTTTCTTTGCAGACGAAAAAAAATCTTTTCAGGTGAGGAAAGTTTTGTTAAAACAATATTTTGTATGCCAGGTCATCTAATGAAGCAGCAGAAATTCACACCAAAGTGTCCAAAGAGGAAGTCATCCGGCTTCTGTGATGATTTGGTGGGTAGTGCGTATCCATTGTTGTGAAAAAGGTGTTTAAACCTCGGTTTCCGTGTAACTGCAAGCCGTTCTGGAAGGTCTGGTAAAAGCACAAAGTCAGAGGTGTTTAAACCTCGGTCTCCGCGAACCAGTCCCGATAAAAAATTACCCAGTCTTGCCCCTGGCCCGAGTGTAGGCGGAGGAGTCTTCCGGAGGATAACCGATGGCGGAATATCATCAATCCTTGGTAAATTTCCTCTTAGCCTATAGTGGCTGGGAGGTAAAACTCTTGGTTTTAACATCATAGGGTAAGGGTTCAAACCCACCTGGGACATAATGATTATGTACAATTTGTAATGCGAGCATGCATTTATTTTCATCCATACAATATGCAGTCCCGATAAAAATCCCCAGTCTTGCCCCCTGGGCCCGAGAGTAAAGGTGAGTGAGTTCTCCGGAGAATTGATGGTGGAATATCAACAATCCTGGTAGATTTCCTTTAGCCTATCGTGCTGTGAGGTAAAAAACCTATTTTAACACCCAAAGCGCGGTTCCAAACCCATCCGGGGAATACAATATGGTTATGTTGGTGAAAGAGCAGCATATAGCTACTATATACATGTTATATATGTTGTTGCTAAGAGTTATAGCATACGTATATATTACTACATATGTTACAAGGTTGTTATATATATGGGATATATTATATGGGTTACTATAAGGTTGTTATATATATAAAATATGAATTAATTAGCTCACTCCTTCTCACCTTATACAGTAATGAGTCCCTAGACTAAAGTTAAAAACGGACTCGGAGTATTTCCGCCTCAAATCACCAATAAACTTCCATCATTTACCCGTTAAGCTTCTCATATTTATTAAATCTTTATAATTAATAATAATTTTAAGAATAAGCTAAAATCGTTTTTTCAAAAAGTAAAAATAATAATAATAATATAATAATAATAATAATAATAATAATAATAATAATAATAATAATAATAATAATAATAATAATAATAATAATAATAATAATAATAATATAATAATAATAATAATAATAATAATAATAAATTTATGATAATTATATTTCTCTCCTGACGCGTTTCGTCTTTAAATTTGAAACAGTGAGATTGTTCCCAAGAATTTATACTATGGGAAATAAACTCGAAATTTAATGTAATTTTTAGGTCTTTGGAAGCAAAATGTATACAATTTAAAAAAAAAAAAAAAAAAAAAAGCTGATGTGGAGAATATCTTAAACGAAAATCATGATAGAAATATTATAAATGTTTCATAATTGATGTAAATATTAAATACATAACACAGACGGGTTATAATAATAATAATAATAATAATAATAATAATAATAATAATAATAACAATAACAATAATAACAATAACAATAACAATAACAATAACAATAACAATAATAATAATAATAATAATAATAATAATAATAATAATAATAATAATAATAATTTTAATTATTATTATCGTTATTATTATCGTTATTATCTTTATTATTATCGTTATTATTATCGTTATTATTATCATTATTATTATCATTGTTTTTGTTTTTGTTGTTGTTGTTGTTGTTATTATTGATGTCGCTATCATAAATTATATTTTTATATTTTTTTAAAATGCTATATTATTAAATGATATAGTAGGATATAATTTTCTTCCATAAACAAATTAACTTTTATTATTATTATAATTATTATATTTATTATTATTATTATTATTATTATTATTATTATTATTATTATTATTATTATTATTATTATTATTATTATTATTATTATTATTATTATTAGTTTTAAATTTATTTTTTTATTTTTTATATATTATTGCTAGTAATAGTTATGGTAGGAATGTAGTTATGACAAATTAATAAATAATTAATTAATTGTGAATGCTCGAAATTATTTATAATATTATTTGAAATAAATTTTTTTAGTAATAATATTTTTTTTTATTTTATCCTAATTTAAAAATCATAAATTAAATAATATGAAAAATATTACTTGAATATTTATTTTATGTAAATTTTATATTCTGAATAAATATATAAAATAAAATTTAAAATAAAAATTAAAGAATGAAACGCAATTTTTTATTTTTATATTTTTTTATTTCTTTTTTATTTTTATTTTTTATTTATTTTTTTTTTTTTTGCACAAAAATAAATTTGTTTTATAATTTTAGTTAGCTGCATTCCAATAAAGTTTCTGATATCATTTATTGTTAAAATTGTTGTTCCTATACCAGTAAATAATTTTTCAACCAGATCAGCATTTTATTTCTTAAAAAAAAAAAAAATAATAACAGATAAAAAAAAATAAAATGACTGAAAAAAAAAATTATAAAATGGCTGCAAATAAATAAGTAAAGGATATTTTTTTATATCCTATTTATATCCTTTACTAGACCCTTAAATAAAAATAAAAAATAAACTTTAACAAATTTTATTCTCAGTATCGATTTGGA